>JAOUZG010038029.1:3371505-3401920 GCA_026289955.1 Argiope argentata | reverse complement strand
AATTTCTTTGGCGATTTTCTGCTTGATCCCCCGCTAACGGAAAAGTAGCATTATCAGTTTTTAGAATACAAAGGGAAAAAGTAAGCTGCCATAAAGAAAAAAAAAAAGATTTTAAAAACCAACCATCAGCAACCCAACGGCCTCTTATACATAGACGAGTCGTAAATTTCAATGTTTTAATCAGGTAACGCTTTGATAAATTCTGCATCCATACAAGGGCCTAAAATATTTACAAACGAAAGAAGTATTTGGTCAAAAAAGATCTAGATTTTATCTTTTTCAGAATGGCAGTGTTATTTTTTCCCTTAAGCTTAATAAAATGGAACAGTTTTTATTTGCTTCTCCATTACCAGTCTTCTAATTTATTAGCACTGATCTTAGAGATGCTTTTAATTGGATGAATATATATATATAAAATACTCTTATCATCAAATGAATTCGAGTGCAAGATTTTTGTGAATAGCCGAATTTCAGTCCTCTCAGATTTCAGTCATTCTGTATGCGAACATAACAATTCAAACAAAATTTTTTGCTTATCAGATTGAATTTATTCTGTTGTTCTTATATTAAATTTGCAGATCTTAATCAAATTTTGGACGAAATGTAGTACAAATGAACGTATTAATAAAAAAAAATGTAAAAAACTGAATGGATAAAATTTAATATATATTTTTATCAACTAGAGTGCCTATTATTAATTAATTATTACTAAAACTGTAATTATGAAACAAATTTGGATGGAATGTAAAATGCATACGATTTTCTTCGCTGCTCTCACAAGCACAAAATGCGAGAATCGAAAAGAGGCAATGACCTTAGACCAAGCTCCAGTTTCCAAAGTATAGAAAATTTGAGTCCTTATGGAGCCCACTGCTTTACCCAAAATTCATCGTTTTCATTTTTGATAAGCAGAATAATATCGTTTATAGATGCATTTGAGACAATTTGGGGAGCCACTTTCGTTGGGTAATAACAAGATACACAGAGCAGAGATAAAATACCAACTACGAATTCGATTGGCATGGATTCGAATCTCAATTACATCAATAATATATTTTGCACGAACACTTGCTTTAACGAATATGGTAATGCAGCAAAAGCGTCGTCCCGTCAGAGTGATGTGCCAGCGTGATGGGTGAAGATATCCTTCTAAATGTTTACGTTCATTCTAATCACACATCAAAATGATGAGATTTTAATCTTCGCGGAGTTACAAAACGAGATGAAATATTAATAAAGCTTGAAGAAAATTGGGATTTTACTTTTAATCAATCTGGAATTATCATTAATAATTATCTGGTTAGTAACAATCATGAAATAAGTAATTGAAATATTACTGTTGCATAAAAGAATATTGCATGCAATTCAGTTTCTGTGGGAAATGATGAAACTTTGTGCCTAAGATTTTTTTAAAAGAAAATCACTACATTTAATAGATTGTCTTTAATTTTTTTAAAAATAAGGGACATAACATTTACAAATAACTGCATTTTAAAGGTCTGTTTCCCTTATTAAATTTCACTTAATTTCTAATTTTTTTCTGAATTTTTTTATGAAAAAGAAATTTAAAGAGAAATTCATGATACAAAAAGTTTTGTTTAAAATAAACTTTTCATGAATGCAGTCTTAAACTTTTAATGTCATATCTATAAACTATCTAATCTAACATCTCATGCTTGATGTTTTTCATTGTTTTTGATTATATATAATCTTTGTTTTTAGAGTTCTTCCGTAGTCGCCCATAATTTTAATTTCATAGCACAAAATAAACAAAACTGTGAGGTATATAAGTGCTTCATAAATTATTTTTTACTTTTCCACGCAGATTATTTCATTCGGAATGATCATAAATATAATAACTATGCTAATTTCATTGTCATTTAATTATCAAAATTCTAATATTGTTACCTTAAGTATTTTCAAGAATTTACTGGAATGAAATAAAAACAGTTCACTTATTAAGATATTCAAGAGATATGAAGCTTTTCATCTTAAGAGTTGGAATTCAAACTAGGATTCGTAATTCTTTTTGTCAGTGCACTTTCATTTGATGTCCAAGCGAGTGTCATTTAGACAGTTGTTAAAGAATTGCTTTGCATTGCAGATGGGAAAATATATCAATGATGTAATAATAATTTTAATGTAATATAAATATCATTTTTTCATCGAATGCATGAATTCCTAAGTATTGTGAGTATTATTAATATAACACAGACAATATAATAACCTATTCTTCGTGAAAAGATTATAATATTGAGCGATTGTTTTCGTATTTGCATGCGCCTGCTATTTAAAAGCTAGAGCATTGAGAATCCATTGCTAAATTAAAAAAAAATACTTCAAAGAAAAAAATTCCTTTGAGATACCTTTTTCCAACAACAACTTAAGAAAATCAAAGCTAAACTACTCGAGGGTTCAACATCAGCCAAGCCAAAAAGATAGGAAACGCATTCTTTAACTCCCCGTAACTTGTCAGATCCAAATCACAAAAACAGAAACACCTTTCGAACAGGTCTTAAAACTTTTTAGCGTTTAATCTTCCTCTCTTTTCCCCTTCTAGATCATAAACGCAACTCGAGTGGGGAAGCAAAAAGAAAAAAAATCGAGAATCAGGAATCATCACAATAAAAAAAATTAAAAAACGCAGACAATAAAATAAAAGGCAAGCGGGCGTGGAACTTCTTTTTCAGAAGTGAAGTGAAGAGATAACCTCGGTGCAAATGGAACATGTTGGCGGGAAAGGATGCCTCCGAGGATCATCAATCACTACAAACCGTGACAGTGGAGAGAACACTGTTTCATTTTCCACACTTCGGACGTTCCGCGGACCCCCTTAGGTAATGCGTTGAATAACTGTGACAGGATGTCTCAGAGGAAAAGGGCAAACGATTTCTTAGGTGTGGAAGAAGAAAATAAAAAAAAAAAAAGCCTGCCAAAAGAAGTTGAAAATTTCTTAGCTGTGATTGTCAGAAACGTGATAACATAGAGAGATTGACTTCATCTTATATTTTTTGTTAAAGTCAATGGTTTTCTTTTCAACGGCAAAATCTTATTTAAAAGAAAACAGTAAAAATAAGGGAAAAATAATATGTTGTATAATATAATGAATTTTCAAAATGAACTTTATAATAATTATGCAATAAATACAGTGGCATCGTTATACTGATCGCCTGTTTTCGAAAATAGATTTTTTTTTTCAGTATTGGTCAGAGAATCATTTACCCTTACTCCTTAGTTTTGAATAGCAGATGACAGCGAGGAAAATAAGTACCGAAAATAATTGACTTTATAATAGATAAGGTAGGAAAACTCATTTTTCTGCAAACAGTTTTGATTAAGATTGAAAAAATGTATATAAACTGGTTGGCAACTCTGCTGTGAAAGGTTCAAGCATAAACAACTTATTTTGGAGATAAGGCAGTCACAATATATTTCTAAAAACTTTTTTTATATTTCACTGGTAAATTTAAATTCATTATGTCCTATTTCTATGCTGTTAGAAGAATTATACATGTTATATACAATTCAATACTATATTGAATTATTCCATTATTTAAAGCTGTGGTTTTTTAATTGCAAATTTTTACCATAAAAGTTTTACTTAAGTGCCTCTAACAATAAATTCTAACATTACATCAGAATTCCACAAATTCTAATTTATCATGAGGGAGTTTCATTAATTCAGAAACAATATATTTATGTACAGAGCAAAGCATACATGCCCAGTTAATTAGTTCTCATTGGTACTGCACTGAATTTATCCGAAAAATAAGGCCATTAAATTCAGAGAAAACTATTACTATTTCCAAAGTAGGTACCGTTGAGTCCGAAACTTAAAAATAATTAATAAAATGCTAGAAAAATAAAACGTGTACGAAAATGTGCATGCAAAGTGTATTCAAAATTTGCTCGAGTACTTATAAAGCACTTGAATAAGTTACACCACCAAAGCAAGTTTTCCCTCCAGGTGACTGTTGATGGTATAAAACAATGAAATTAAAAACTTCATGACTTGATCTTTTTTCTTTCTTTTTTTGGTTTAAAAGACTAGTGTCTAAGCTTTTTTTAATTGAATATGACTAATTAAAGTATGAAAAGAAAGAAGGCACAGAAGTTGTTAAAAAATCCCAATTGTGATTTTTTTCTGTGCATTTATCAACTTAAAGCCAACATAAATATAATTTTTTACATCATTTAAAGCCTTTTTCACAGTTAGAAATATATATATACATATATATTTCTAATAGTTTAAAAAGCAGCTTTTGGAACATGTTTAAAATGAATTCTATAAATTATTCTCAACCTTATTATATTTTTATATACATATTTTTCTCCGATTTCTTTGTTACTTTGAGAAATTCGATTTAATTCACAATCGTTATGAACAACATTTATTCTTTCACTCCACAGAGCTTATAACTCGCCCTCTATCTTTATAACTAGTCTCGATTTATTTTCTACCTCGCAAGTACAAAGTATCCCCCTCAAATAGAATACAACTGTCGCTCGTCTTCACTCTTTTGAGAGCAAAGGTATATATATATATTTTTCAGAAGTAAAACCACAATTTTTTTTATTGAGATCTCAACTTTAATCTAAAGAATACATTTATGATTTTAAAGTTATGTCATGAGCTCGACAAGACCTCTGAAACAATTAATATAGAAAGTAATCTCCCAAATAGTAAATATACATATTCAAAGTATAAAAAATATATATTAGGAAATATCCAAATTATAAAGGAAGTTGATGCAAACTTTGTTGAGCGTACAAATTTTCATCATTTCAGATATAATGCATTTATAAATATTCGGATATAATTTTATTATCCGTATAGAATTTTATAACTCTCAGCAGTAGTAAACGCAGCGCAACTTAATTGTGGAGCCTAAAAAAGTTGGCATGGTGCTTCAGAGGCCGCTAGACCTCCACTGGTGACAATGCTTTTCGCGAAGAACTGAGAAACCGCAGCTCTGAACTCAGTGTTGCCCCTCATGAAGACAATGTTTCAATGGTTGTAGATAAGAATACTTTGTTCCGTCATTCGATGTCTCCTTCAGCCAGGGTACAGCAGCATTTCTCAAAATGGTAGAAATTTTGCACGAATGAGTGAGGAAAATTTGAATTTGGTTAGTGCGCTACGACATCAAATGCTCCGATAAATGATTCAAGAATTTCCGATATTTTGAAGATAAAATATGGGAACAGACTGATTAAAATATCCTTTGACGTTTAAGCAAGGAATTACGCAAGATTGTATGAAAACCATTTTTGAACAGCATAGTTTCAGCTGCTCTGCAGAGGAAAAATCATAAAAAAGGTAACCCTTCTTTTTTTTGTATCTTTGGATGCTTATTTATATGAACTCATCTTTACATATTTCCCTGTTAATTATCTCCTCTCAAACAATCTGCGTTGATTTAAAATTGGACGCCGATATAACTTAACAAAACTCAATCGAGGTGCTTATTTAATTGTAATCTCAACGGAGCAGCGATATCACACCTAGCGAAATTACGTTCTTTATATGGCATGCGAGCTTTAACCCTTTGAGGTCCGAAAAATAATTAGATGCAAAATTATTCGCCTAATACAAAGATTTGTTTATTGCTATGAAAAATAAATGTACATAATTTTTTAATTCTAATTTCTTTGAAAAATTAATTTACATCTTTTAATCATTATGTAGACGTTTTTAGCAATTAAATTTGAAAGATAAATAAATAAAACGTCAAAATAATGCAAATTCTTGAATATCGATTTATACTCGACATCGGACCACAAAGGGTTAAATATTTATGTTTCGAACAAGATCTATTTTTAACTATTAATATTAAAAAATAACTTTAAAAATTTATGCAATGGGAAACTTTCTAACAAAAATGACAAATTTTAAAGCAATTAACCAAAAACAAAAGTTATTTCGGTAAAAACTCCCGATTCGAAGCAATCTTTAATTATTTAAACCTTTCCTTGATATCATTTTCCTATTTCAAATTAATTTTGTCATATGTCGATTGTTTAATAAATAATAAACTTAAAAATACAGTCCCCTTTTCCTTGAAAAGCAATATAACATCTTCATTTCCTTATATATTTGCACTATATTTTATTTGGTACAATCGTATTATCTCATCCATCCGCCAACAACGCGCCACCCTCGCCAAATTTAATTCTGGTGGTCAAAATTCTTTAATGCTCTTGAATACGTGGCAAGCCAATTTTTGAAGATAAGGCGATTTTTTGATTTGGCAAAAATGGTCGACGTGTTAATGTGTATGTATTTTTTATTCTGAATCTGTTCCATGTTATACTATATAACGTCAGTTTTTCGGAAGCATCAATAGGCAATCAAATATTTTTACTAAAGAAAAAAAAACAAGATTGCAATCTGCATTTGTTAGACAGTCATTCGGTGAGGGTCATGTCTCAGATCATTCAAGTATATTTTAGGTTCCTCTTGAAAGCCATTTATAATGGTCACATGATAATGGATAACCCATATATATCTTTCTATAAGGTTAATGAAGTTTCAAATTCGACTAAAAAGGTTCAGGTTTGATACTCGATTGCACCGAAGAACTGTCGTGTAAGCCTGTCTGGTGCACGTTAAATCCGTCGAGAACAAACGCCCTCCCAATGGTCTGGTGAGGAAGTTTGATGTGGGGGTGACAGCTCAGGTGTCCACCTTGTCATCTGACCGCGGTTCATATTTACGAGGTCCGTCCTCATATAGCCCTAGTATTGTTTTAAAATTGGATTTAATAAAACTAGACTAAACTTATCTTTAAATCATCACGTACAAAGCCAGAAATGTTTTTCAGTTTTTTTTTTTATTTAAATTTACATTGTATCATAATATATATAGAATAATATAAATTAATAAATACAGTACAATTACATTATATTAAAAATCGACGTAAATTAATCGAGTTACGAGCTTAGTTTCAATTAAATATCGTTAATTATTATCTAAAGTTGGCAATATTTTTTTTCTAGATTTACATTGACTTTCATAAAGTACAATTTTTGAAATGACAATGATTAGCAAAGAAAATCTAAAAAATGCGTTTAGAATATAGTTGAATTAAAGAAATATATTCAACACTAAATGCCTTTTTAAAGTAAAAAAAAGTTTTTGTCATAAAAATAGGCATATTATCAGGGACATTATGCCTCCTAAAATGAGACATATAATAGATGCTCCCCTGTAGCATCAACGTGTGCTGAGTTTGCCAAATAGCTCTTCCTTATGCAAACGAAGATATCGAAAGCATGCATTTCTTTATTTCCAGTGAGATTGCATGCCGAAAAGTGGATCTTCCCCTACACTGTGTTTACCTAAGAAATTAAACCCCACCGAAAAGTCGGCCTTTGATCTTCCGAGCGCGCCCCAGACACGCCATCTAATTAAGGCTTGTACATTGTAACAAAAATATTTTCACAACAGCGGAGAGGGCCGGCAGATATGTTAATAAACCTTTTCCGAAATGTCAATAACAGCAGAGATAAAGTTCAGACTATTAATTATGCCGCTCTCGAATCGATGGCACGCAGATACCGCTTTTAAGAGATCGTTTGCCCCCTGTCCTGTGGGAAGGGGAGAGTCGAATCGGAACAACTTTGCTCGCGCTCAATGGCCCATGAAGCGGTCTGGGTACCTAATTAAGGAAAAATCAGCGGCAGTTAACGTAACAATTACATCGGGTTAATTCGAGTGCGTTGGGCCGATCCGCGTGACAAGTGCATGCGGCGAGCGGGGGACTTTTTCGGTTTCGATCTGCGAAGTGGGCGCCGGATGATTTAGTGAGGAAACTATCTTTCCGACAGATTCGAAAGGATTAATTGAATGTGCCATCGGAAATACGGAACTCCAAATGATTATCCAATATTATATTCTCCACATTTAGTGTATAAAAATGAATTTTCACTGGTAGTAGTTCATTATTATTAGCATTTTAGTTCATCCGATGGCGTTAAAGCTTTTCCAACTTATTATATGCATTATGCATGAAGTTTAAATGCATAGTATAATTATTATATTGTATCTATATCTATTACATAAAAATGAATTTTTGTTTGTTCGTATTTTATGCGCCATCATGTTGTTCATCCGGTGGTGATAAAACTTGCACAACTTAATATTCGTATTTGCATGAAGTTTATATGCATAGTACAATTATTTTATCTAATAGTTAAAAATGAATTACTGTTTTTTTTTTTTTTTTTGTATTTTATGCTAAGCCGTATTTTTTAAACTGTTTTTCACACAGCCAGTTATAAGTTAGCTGCTCGTGAACTGAGATTTGTTTATTTTTGCTGAAGACGGATAAACAAAAAATATTGTCTACCCTACAGTATACTTGAATAATAAAATTAAAAAAATAGAATAAATATTCTTTATACTTCTTTATATATCATTCAATTTCAATAATTGTATTTATTATCAACAAGAAAATATATATTCTTTATATCATTCTTAATTAAAAAAAGATGTCCATTTCAAATTTCAGACGATATTTCCAAAATTATTTCTTCTGCAGCAGCAACTCTCTGGGTACCAGCTGAATATTAATAAAATATTCATAATACGTGTAAACGGGGGTGGTATTAAATAGAACAGAAATTAGACATAAAATTACAAAATTTGGTATAAATAGTTTGAAAGATAAAAATGTACATATCGGAGAAATTTTTTAAAAGAATTATTTATTAAATCTAAGCAGCATTTTGGCGTTTTTCAGTGCAACTGAGAATAATGCAGCCCCAAAAAATGAATTTTGCCGTTTGATTCAAAAAACGATATTTTCAATAACATAAACTTGAATGCAGTACAAATTTAGTGTATTTTTTAATTAATTTTAAAAACTGTAAATCTATTTAAAAATAACACATTTTATTGTCGAAGTGAAATTCAAGCTCTTTCATTACTATAATGAATATTTCGTTTTTGTATTTCTTTTCCGTTGTGGATAAAGATACGACATTTTTTTTATTATGATAACTAGCTTTCAAAATAAGACAAACATAAAAAAATTAATTTTTTAATATTTAAATTCATATTTAACTTTAGAATAAATTAATAGTGAGTGAAAAGGTGTTTCAAAGTCATTACGGTTATTGCACTTCAAAAGCACTTATGGCATATTAAATATCGACAGAAAATTCACAGTTATTTTCTTCTTTATGTTCAATAAATTACAAACATCTCGTATTATAAAGTAAGATATAAATAAGGCTGGGAAATGAAGTTTTATTCAAAATATTCATTTTAATCATTTAGGAATCGACAATCCCTTCAATTTTTAAAATTAGTTTTCATCAAGAAAACAAATTTAAAGAAACAATGTACTTCGCAATTTAATCTGCTAAAAAAAGTTAAAAAGTAAAAATGCTTAGATTATCATCCATTATACTCAAAAACCGAGACTAACACTATTAAATTTGTATAATCAATTATTCATATAAGAACAAATCAAGTATTTTTTCTCTCGCTATGAATAACTGATTTTGGTATTGAAACGAATAAAAAAAAACGAAAGATTTTTTTTTTAAATTTCAGCTGGAAAAAAATATTAAAATGAAGATTTTGGAACCGAAATTTACAACAGTAATTTATGAGTTACATTTATTTTCAATATTAATCAATAATTAATATTTGGCCATTTAGAAAAATCGTTAATTCTCTGGAAATTAGGCGCTTCATTTAGCTTAAAAATTTATACTTTAGCCGTTTGCTAAATTAAAGTAATGGTGTCCAAACATTAGCCATCCGCTGACTTTTTAAAATTATAACACATGATTTAGAGAATTGTTAAAGGGTTTCCAGTTTAAATAGCATCTACGTTGCATTAAGTAATTTCTAGACACTTAAAAATTGCACTTTTCAATAAAATATCAACTTAATTGATTTTCTCAAATGTCATTCTTTTTTCAAGAACTCTGGTTTAATGCAGGTAACTATCACAGCTAAAATATTAGAGAGAAGTTGATTTTCTAGATCTTTTAAACAATGCATTAAAATTAGAAAATTGTTTAAAGATTTTAAGCTGATCAATCTCAACTGGGCATCGTTTAATATTAGCAGTGTTTAAAATGATAGTATTAATTTTAAGAACTAATTTAAAACGCTAAGTTTCTAGTATCTTCAACAAGAAGGTGTCTTAAGTCATCGCAAGAAATGCCAAGACGCTTGCGAATCGTTGGTACGAAGCACAAAATCATAAGAACAGTGGAGGAAAGCTTTCGGGGCCTCGTTGCTGTGGCTGGAATAATGATTCTTAAGCAAAATGCTCATTGTCTCCAACTCTTTTCGCACAATGATGATGCATTTCTCATTATTTCTCTTAAAAGAATTCCCTTTTTCTGTTGAATCAGAACAGCATTATTGAAACGATATCCTTCTATGAGATTAGTTCAGATTCAATATTTAAAGCTATTATTATTGACGAATTTTCATCTGGGAAGAGCATGGTCTCTCCTACCAATCTTACAACATGTGGGGAGAATTCGTCATTTCCATGGAAGGGAGATCTTCAACAGAAGGAATTATGTTGCACAAATCACACTGCCATACGTATCTTTAATGTGGTTTCTGTGGCTGAATAAATGAAAGTACGGGGATGGGGTTCTTCATGTTTATGTTAGAATTTTTCATGTAGCTTTACGTTTATGCACAAAATCTCGATGGCCCACTGAGTTATCCTCAGCATAGTTTTCTAGAAGAAGTAGTATTCGCTAAATGATATAGACAGCCAAATTTCTGGATCTGAATTACATAAATCAAGTTTAGAATACTCAAGAAAGCGAAGTAGTGCACCGTCAATCTTCGCACAGGACCAAGAGGATTTAAAATTAGAAAAGTGGGATTTTTTGCCATATGCATTAATCTGTAATCTCATCTTCCGCATACAAGCTAACTGAAAATCCGTATAAAGTGTTTCAGCTAACCACATTGGTAGGCAATTATTAAAATATCAATTTCTAGTCCTTTTAAGTACTTTTAAGCATTTTACTTCTTTTCATTGTTTTACTCTAAAAGTAATTTCTAATGGCAGGTGTATAGTAAATTTCCTTGCAATAAAGCGATTATTATTGCAAATATAAGTGTCGGGATTTATTCTCCTGCCAAACTCCAGATGGTGGCGCATTCCCGTTGTCTTGAAAGCTACGCACAAAATTTTGCTTGTTTGCGTAACGGTAAAGAAAAAGTAAAAATTCACTTGGAATGTGAGCGATGTGCAGCGAGGTAAAGCAGATCAAATTTGTTTCAATGATCATTCAGAAACCCAGAGAGTTTCTTGGGAAATTAATTGCTTCGGAAGAAAATAATTTGTATGCCTTGAAGAAACATTCGTAACCAAGATATGGAATTGCTCATCGGAAATTAGATAAAAATAAAAATAAGGTGTGGCTCGAAGTGAATAAATGGATGACTAGTCAAGAAAACCGTTTCCTGATTTTTCTTACGCAATATCTTCTCTTTTTTTTCCTTTTACGAACAGGATGTTCTCACGAAAAATGCTGAAATACTTCGTTAAGGAAATGTCCCTTATATTTGATAACATGTTTCGTGTACGTAATTTAACTTTTGGACACCAGGGTATAAATTATAAGGTTAAAATCTCTGATAAAATATCGATATTTTTTACATTAACTCTCAAAACGCGTCCTGTTTAAATCGCTTTATGAAATAATATATTTAGAAATGGGTTGAAAGGTCCATTTGAACTAATTCTTTCTTTGCCAGACCCTTTCGGTACAAAAATGGAGCTTTGTTACCGGTGGGAGCCTAAGCAAATACATCCTGATCAACAAGCCACAGAATCTCTTCTGTCTCAGCGAACATAAAGAGGGATTAGCAAGCCTCAAATCCTTTAACTCCAGTCACTTTGATAGTTTAAATTTTCCCAGCTCTATCCGCGCAGAAAAAGGAAAAACGGGAGCCCATCTCTCCGGTCATTAGCGGGAAAACGGAGAACGCTGTAATCCCCCCTGATCCGGGCGGGAAATCGAGGGATCGAGGAGGGGGACCCTCGTTACACGTGTTCCGCTAATCCTGGGCCAGAGAACCTGGATTAGGGGGAAGATTTCCCGCCGTCGCAACTCAAAGTTTGCCGATGAGAGAGGCTCGTAATGCCCGGCCCTAACAAGACGTCAAAGTTTCAAATGAGAGCAGTCAATTAGTGGTGGACAGCGGGGATATTTTTACGGCGCAGAGAGTGAAAGTTATTTCGAGAGGGGGCTGAAATACTTTGGGAAGACCGAATCAGTATTGATCATTACAATAGCAAGGCTTATCATTAAAAGGAAAGAATCAATTAAAGGTCAATATTTGCGACTTATAGTTTCTGAATAATTAAAATAATCATCTGCTTGGCCCAGCATTATCTTCAAAGTCAGTATTAGTACCAACAGAAAGAATTAAAAATTGTTATCTAACTAAAAAAATTTCTTATCAAATTTTAGTAAATTTTTACAAAATATGAAGCAGTAGTATTCACACGAATATTTTACATGGGAATACAATTCTCTATAATTTTCATTTATTTAGATTTTCACTCTACGTGTTCTTCATTTCGGAATTGTCTTTGAGAGTCCTTTTATCATTTTAATAAATGCAATTAATACATAATTTTCCTTGAATACTATCCGTCCTTTCAAACTTCTCTAGACAAGTTTATATAGTTTCTAAATTATATAGAAAATATTCTATATAACCAGATCTATATAACCAGATCACTTGCGGAATTACACTTTTTTTCCATTTCTGTAGTAAAGCTGGACAACCTGCTATGTAAAAGATATGTTTGAGATCTAATGTTTCATTATTTTAAGTAATAATTTATGAATATTATACTTAATTATTACCAAGTAAGTAATTATTGTATACTATACAATTTTATTGCGTAAGATAGAGATACCTGAAATTGTGGGCGCAAATGAAACGCACTTAGATGCAGTTATCGATAACAAGTCGAAAGACTAAAAATGATAGTTGGTTCTTAACAGCATACATAATCAAACGTATATAATATATATATTTAATTTCTTTCAACAAAAACAGTTATATAAAAAATGACAACTTCCTAACAAATTTCTTAAATTTCCTTTTTTTTTCCTTTTAGCGATTTAAAATTAATCTACTTCATTAAAGTTTAATTCAGGATTCGTAAAATATTTTATGATGCAGGGTGGTCGGTAGTTGATAACTATTCCAACAAGAAATAAATCTACATTTTAAAAATACTCGAAATCAGACAAACAAAAATGCATTTCAATTTGAAAAAAAAAATATTTATTATTCAAGCCCCGCAATCATGCATAAAACTGTCTTTTTATTTAAAAAAAGTTTTATTTTATTATAGATTACATTATTAATTTATTCAGAATATTACATTCCAAATAAAAATGTTCAGTTAATTAACTTACTAAGATGTTTTAAAGATAAAAGTAGCATTTATTCATAGTAGAAAAACTTGTAATATCTGGAACGATTTCTAGTACATCTACGTATGAAACCAAAACGTATTTTTTACTGTATATATATATATATATATATAAATATATATACATATATATATATATAGGCATCATTAGATTCCATTCTGGGAGTTTTATACCGGTTTAAATACGATATAAAGCTTCCATATCATATTTATTATAATGATTATCATGTACTGGGAAGAACATGATGTATGCTACAAATGTGGAAAATGTGTTGATATTTCTAAAAAAATATTCATTCAATTTCCAAATAACGTTTAGAAAAAAATAATTTGTTTTGATTAAAATATAGTAATATTTCTTTTTCTGAGAAATAAATTAAATATATTGATTATTTTTATTTTGAAGTATAACATGGTATTTTTTTGCTAATTTAATTAAGTGTAAAATAAACAGTGTAAAAATTATCCTTAATAATTATATGAATAAATGTATAAAGGAATAAAATATGTATTAAACAACAGGCGCTATCTATAGCTATAAGTAAGAAAATTTTTTACAATACTATTTACAAGATGCAATACATATTTTTATAGTAATATGAAAGTAAGCAAAGTACAAAAAGAAGTAAGTAAGCAATAATAATAATAAATATCGCAATAATGAAAAGATGAAATTGACGGATTATTGTAACGTTCTGAAATGTATCACTTTCATTCAATTTTGACATAAACTGAAAAGTTTTCAATTGTGATAATGACGCTGATTGGAATGGGAACAGATATGCTAAAAAAATCGTTTTTAAATGATATTTTTCATATTGAAAACACACACACACTCACACAACACACACAATTTTTGTTTACAACAGAAGGCAGTTTCGAAGGCACTAAGAATTTTTAAGTTCGCTTTATTGCATCCAAGGAGTCACACATTTTGTAGAAGCGGAAGTGCCGGGCTCAACACAAAACGTTACAACACGAAATGAGGAAAAGCTGATGAAAGTTTTATCCCTGTGTATATATACTGCGATATTTCAATAGGAATTTCTGACACGCGTAAATCACAAATAAGGGAATAATAGAGATCTTTTAAAGGAATGTGCTTCGATGAACAGTATTTTGTCTCTTCACTCGGAGTGTGAAAACCTCTCGGCTTTTAGCCTATTCAGTAATTTTACATAGCTTCTGTTGAATAATTAAATACTGTTATACCATTGTATAACTTTGCTAAAAGAAATAATAATTCAGAGCTGTTTGTACTTTAATTTTTTTTATTCGAAATATACAGGAAATGTTCTCATTCTCAAAAAGAAACTGAACTCCAGATTTTAACGAATTTTCACAATTTAAATTTCTGTGAGTCTGAAAAACACATTTTTTTCGCAATCTGTCTGTGAACATGTTAACTCAAAACTTTAAAGCTAGATGGGTGAAATTTGATCTATGGACTTCCAATGAAATATGCAGATTTCTATCGAATTTTGAACGAAATTCATTCTCAGGAAATCTCTTTGACTGTAAAATTGCTATTATCACTGAACATAGAAACATACATTCCAAAACTCCAGATAAAATCTCATTTGAAAGCAAAAGCAACGCACAGAGACTCATTCAAGATACCATTTGTCAAATTTTGAAATAGCACAAATCAGAAATGTTTGAATAAATTCAGGGAAATAAAAAAAAGGCAAATGTTATTTTTGCGTATAATAGTATCATATGGCAGTTTTTTTCTTCATGTGAATGACAATTCTCATAATCCTATTATAAAACCAAGTAAATTGAAACAATTTGTAGCTAAATTTAAAATAACCGGAAAATGTTGATCAAAGTAAAAGGTCAACATATAATTTTATCTTTGATCCGTGGCTATAAAGCTTAGCTGATTATTTTTAATGCAATTAATAAAAAATATGATACTTCTCAAAGTGAAAGAATACAGAAAACTAAAATCAATTTACTATTTTGTTTATTTTTTGGCACCCTAAAATTAATAGCAATCAACAAAATTTATTTCAAAATTTAGGATAAAATTCGGCTTACAGTTGATTAGGAATTCATTTATCAACATTGATAATAGTAATGATAAAGTGACCTCACAAACACTGTAAAAGCCAAAAATTTAAATTTTTTTTACACTTTTCAGACGCAAAAATTAATGTTACAGTGCACTTCCGAGCATCCGGCCTAATGTGCCGGAAGGGCAGGCCGGCAAACAAGAAAATCGGATAGACTAGTATTCCGTAAATCAGTTTCCACCAATACCAAAAAACAAGTTTTTTTTTAGACAAAAAATCACTCTTATCATACGTGTTCTCTCACTTCTTATTGAGTACTAAACCTTCCATTTATCTCAAGCCAAGTGGAATCGAACATGGTAAAAGCCCGATGAATCGTAGAAGTCGTTGCAAGTAGCGTGACTAGTTAAAATAGAAGGCTCTGTACTGGTACTGGTGGTGTATATATACTTATATACTGAACATCACGTTTCAAGAATTTATTAAAGAATGAATAAGTTAAAAGTTATCAGCAGATTTTAACATAAATTTTGTATTGCCTAACTCAAATTCTGAAAAATGCTTATCAAAACATTAATTTAAATAGTCGGCCGAATTCTTAAGAAAATTGATATTGATTTCATTTTTTACGGATAAATGATTTCTTAGATATGAAAATGCAACCATAATGTAAGAGTCGAAAATTACGGTTTTTAGTTTTGGAAAAGTACTTAATAGATTGCTGATTCTACCTTTTAGCTTTCTGCATTTTAACTTGTAGCTGACGTCCACTTCCAGTGACTTGACATTTAAAACGAGAGTCTTCATTTAATTAAGGTAAAAAGAAAACTAGGGTGCATAGAACTGAAGCCAGATAGTTGCGAACTGGATACTCGAGAGTTTTCTGTATATCACTGCATTTTATGAAAATGGGTGCCCCATTAAACCTAGAAGATACACTTAACAGAAGTTTTAATAAGTTTCGAAATAACATTTCTTAGTTAAAAAATGTTATCTCCGAAGAGGAACAATTGCATGATATATAAGAAAATGAATATTTATATTTGAAAGGTACTGAAAGAACTTAAAAAGTTCTAAGTAAATAAGTAAATATTAAAGAAAATGGTTTATATATTGGGTTGAGATTATAAACAACGATCAGCACTGTTTCCATTTCAACCAAGAAATTTCAAAATCCTCATTTAGAAACAGAACCCTCAAAATAGAATTAAAAGAAGCGAAATTTTAAAAATTGATTAAGTATTATTGCAGAATAATTGTACAGGCAAAATATAGCTCTCAGCACTCATTGCAGTGTCTGTGTTTATTTATTCAATATGCATATTCTTGAAAGAAAAATACAATTTTGTGTCATTCAGTTTTCAGATTCTAATGTAGACACTTAAGAAGCTTTAGAACCGTTAACCCTAATTAGTAATAGTTAATCTCATATATTTTTAATAAAATATTCACAGATATACTGTTTAACCAGATAAAAAGATAATTTTTTGCAAAATTTCATAATTTATTCTTATGGTTTGAAAATAAACACAAATTTTATTTTTATTATATGTGAGATAGAGCTATAGATGCAGTAATTTCAATAATGCGCAACAAAAAAATGAAATGGGAACATCTTTTTACCGAACATGAGTGATTTATTTTGTTTTTACAGTAAAATTCTCCAAAATAATATTTAATATGCTCTTTACCTATCCAGTCGTAGTTTTTTTTTTAGCATTTTTGTTAAAAAAATGGAAATTAAAATTTTTCCCAACGCATTTGAATAAACTAATTTGCAAGTACAATATCTAAAGTCATTTTCTGAAGAAATGACCCTAAAAGAATTTCACTATGATTGATTTTGATTCGCGAAAAGCATATCTCAAAATCAATAAAATGTCAAGAAATTTGGTATGCATGTATTCAATCCCTTTGAGCGTGTGATAGAATGCAGATTTTAAGACAGCTTCCTTTAGACGTGTTTTACAAAAACTTCAAGTTCAAAACAAACCGATTATGGTAAAAAAAATCATTAATGGCTATTTCAAGTGTTCATAAAATGTGTATTTACTAAAGTAATTTTTATCTTGCGATTTGTAACAAGTATGTAGTTAGAGCTATATGAAAGTATTGAGCCTGATGAAATAAAAAACATAGAAAACATTTTTCTAATACTTAAAATTTCTCTAAATTTTCATTAAATAAACAGGGTTTTTCCACAAAATAAAAGAAATTAGTGAATTTTTTTTCTAATTATGATCTTTGAAGTTTGCCTTATCTATTTGGTACAATAAAAAATGTTTATTAGTACGGCATTAGTGTTTAAAAGTAATAATATCCCTGAAATAACGATCTTGCAAAATTTAAAAAAAGGCCTAAAATCAATTGTTTAACAGAACTAGAAGAAAAGGCCCGTGGCCATTTTTAAAATTCGATTTCGATGCCAGTGTGATAAATGGTATAAAGGTTCCATAAAAACTGACAATGAAACAGAATATTATTCACTAAGACAAACTGAGAACACCGAAATGAAGGCAATATGATATGCCAACTGGATGTATTAAAATTTCAAAGTAAAACAAGTAATGTAAAAAAAAATATCAATTCCTACTTTGGATATTAGGAAAAATTTAGGAAGTTAGGAATTATTTATTTCAGTTACTTTTTATCAAATAATTACAACTGCTTCCCTCGCGTTCCGTTTTACAACGGAAGGTGTGGCGCAGAAGCTTCTGAGGGTGCGGACCCCTCCGCACCCGAATAACTATAACCTTCGACTCAGTACCCACCGTGCTAAATGTGAGTGTGAGCTAATAGTAGGAATTGAAAAAATGAAACAAATGAGTCAAACAATAAAAGAAATTATAAATTAAAAAAACAATATTTAAAGGTAAATTATTGCATCCTCATATTAAAAATCGCTCACATTTACATAAAGTATTCTATGCAATTATTTTGTAATTTTATACTATGAAATAAAAAAAATAGTGCAAATATTAAACAAATTAACTTTGACATTTTAGGTACTAAGAAATATAAATGACAATTTTTTTCGAATCTAAAAAAAAAAAAATCTTATTCCGAATCTGGAATTGCATAATATTTAAACTGACACACAGAAATTTTACCAAGCACTAAATTTTATTTATCGACATCTTTGCATTTTATAATTATCGTATACACTTGTACACAGTAGGACAAATAATTTTTCTCTGAATACTTTTGATCAAAATTTGTTAGAAATCTATAAATTCAGGGAAAAGACTTAAAAAAGGAGAGGACTTAAGGAAAACACTTAATTTCATCTGACAATTTTTTTTTAAATTTTATGTATTCACAGAGAGGCAAACATAATTTTAAAAAAAGCATTTTTCACACTCGAGGATGCTGAAATGGTGATATTCGTCAAATTCTCGAGTACAAATTTATGATGATTACAGTACGTTCTCTTTGAATAATATACGATAAAGGAAAAATGCCAATATTAGAATCGCAATTCCTTTTTAGATTAACTCATTGTTAACTTCCCGAAACAAAACTACATAAATGATTTTTTTTCTTAAATTCTACAATATTTTCCTAAATTTTATCCGGTTAGGATTTTTTGTTCAAAATGTATATCTAATTACTCGGCTATTATATTTTTTCAATTTATCGATATTTATATGCATTGGAATGGTAAGACTTCGTATATATTTCAGATGGTTGTTAAAAACTGCTTTATTCTAAAATCAATTACCCATAAGCAAAATTTGTTAGATTTAGGACAATAAATACTTATTTCCAACCTCAGAAATTTATTTTATTTTCACGTATTTCCTATTATTTTTAGAATTTTAAAGTTTTTTTTCTTACTCCCCCACCCCCAAACCTCCAGTCAATAACGGATAATTCTTTCTTTTTTATATATACAAGCCTTTAACTCTGAATTTAGATAAAATGTCCGCAGTAATTTAAAGAACTAATTGTGGAGGGGGAAAAAGCGTGAAAACAAAAAGCAAAAATCCTGTACACAGCATATAAATGAATATTTACTCGAAATCTACCAATGAATTTCTTTAAAATTACAGGGCATAAAACCACTCCAAATTGCACATAATGCCCGCTAATGTATTACCGATATACAGACGGAACAGATGCCGAGTCATCTTCTTGCGATTCACCAAGCGTTCGCTGTAATGACACAGAAACATTTCTGGACGCGACCAACATGCAAAAGTGATCTTTTATTCAAATAACTCAGTTTGGATTCATATCTGAGTTTGCGCATGTGCTCGGAGATAACCGAGTTAGAATTATACTCTAAAATCGCCATTTCACGCGGCGCGTCATTAGTTTAAACGTAAGTAGTCATTAAAGAGGAGATTTAGCGTTTTCCGAAAGCAAAAGAAAGATCCGCTCTAACGTCATTATTTAAATTGTCACAAGTTAACTTCCCCATTACGAGGGATAAAGCCTCGGAGTCGTTTGAATAAATAAGTCCGGCCGAGAGGGCCGAATGTTTCTCGGGGCCAATTATGGAATTAGATTCCGAAGCCAGTGGAAGCAGATTGGACGCGATCGCGAAACTCGGAAAGGAGTGGCACTTTCATTAGCGAACAGCAAATAGACGACAACAGCTTTCAAAAGCGAATATCGTTCTGAGCTCGGAAAAATGGTGGGCATTTTGCAGCGAATTCTTGACTGTGTTATAAAGCTGCAAAAGAAGCGCGCAACCACTAAAAATTGCAGACAGATTTGATTTAATGATGTTATTAGAAGAAACTACAATTGTCACATGAGCATTATCAACCTTTGTTTCCATTATTTCTAAATTTAAAAATAAATGCGATTGAATTGATTGCTATTAAAAGGAATTCAAATGTTTCAAAGCAAATCAAATAAATCGAGAATGTTGGGGGTCGCTTATGAAGCTTATTGATAGCTTTAGAATGATTAAATTCCGGCTTCCTAGCATAGGGGTAGCAAATCTTGTGATCTGGGCGTCCTGGTTCGGACATGATTGTTCTTCTGTGTTTTATCTGTAAAGAATGTGAATGTGCCCCCTTGCAAAAAGAGGCTGTGCAAGTGAATGTGATGAGTGAGTAGCAAAAGTCGTACTCCAGGCCCTAGTTGGCGCTTATAAAAACAAGAGACACTGATTAGGTTGAAATCACTGACTACCTTAGAGAGCTTCCATGGCAAGTGCCATAAGAAACAACAGCAGAATGATTAAATTAATGAAATAATTAAATACTAAATTTTGAGAAGTTCCTGAAAGAACTATTGTTGATATTTTCGTATATAATGAATATAAATATGTTTTATTAGCTTCTTTAGAAAATATTCTTTAACTTTACATTTTGATAGACGTATAATTTTTACTACAAATTTGAAGTCTTCAGTCATTTTGTTCATTATGGTCTAATTATTATTGGTCTAATTTCCTATAGATTTTTATACATCCATCTAGATCTTTATACATATATCACAGGAAAAGGCAACAATGTTTAAAAATGAACAACCGTTAAAAAGTTTTCATCGTGGACAAAACTTATCAGTAAAACAAAAATTTAAAAAAAAATTATTAAAAATATCGTTTTAAGAATACCATGTTGAAATCTACTCAACACGACAAATAAGTTAAAACTTCATGTCTTGATCACAACCTTGAAAAAAAAATCCAGAATGAAATTTCAGTGACAACGATATAAATGGATTGAGTTTCATTTTAACAATGAAATATATTATTACAAAACACATTTAAAATATTTTATAAAATAATAATTAAAAAGCGTCATACGGTAATAAATTGCTTTTACTACTGTGTAATGTTTTCATGTTATAATAGTGAATAATGCGAAAAATTATTAAATAATGATTATACAATAATAATATTGTATTCTGAATTACAACAGAAACATGGAAATCTCGGTTCATATTTCTTTAATAAAAATTCTAATTAAATTCGTTTCAATTATTTTGAGGTACACATTCCTTTCTTCCATGTTATATATGTGTCAAGCGTGATATCTCTATGTAAAAACATCAAATCTGCAGAATTTCAACAAACACAGTATAAGTATAAACACAGTATTTCTTTATAAGTAGAGTTGGCATTATTTTAGCTACATTTCTTTGTCTATAAATTATATTAGGTATATTTTCCTTTTCTAACTCCAACTAGCTCTGCAGCTTTCGGGCCATAAATAGATGTTTGTTGCTGTTGTACTTCATCACAGATGGATGAATTTTACAAATTTTTGCATTTAGGCATTTGTTAAATTATAGCTTTAATTTTCATAGCTTTTATTTAATGCCGGGGAAGAAATAATTTTGGAAATATCGTTTGAAATTTGAGATGGATATTTTTGTTTAATTAGAAATAATAATAAAAAAACCGATGTTTATTTTCCTGTTGACAATAAATACATTCATTGGAATTGAAAGACATATAAAGGAGAAATACAAATATTCTTTATTTACTTTATTTTTCAAGTGCTTTAGGGCTTAGAATATTTTTTGTTTTCCCCTCTTCAGTAAAAACAAATAAATTTCGTGCCTGTCTGACTTTTGAGTATTCAGTATGCCACTGGCCATGTGAAAAACATCTATTTTCTCGGTTCAAATTTAAATATAATGACTGCACTACACCAATGCCCTTCCCGCAAGTGCAAGCACTAAATTGGCGAAGTTTCATCGCAATCGGATGAAAGGTAGGTCACGGCAGCGAATAAAATATGAACAGGGAAAAAGTTAATTCAGGGCATCTGTTTAAAAATCATTGGGAATAATTGCTGAATTCACAGAAAGAGCTTCATTCCATAAAACAGAATATAATATTTTTAAAAAGAAAGATATATGTGGCTCCGTCATCGAAAGCGAACACTCGAAAGGCATTCGCATACGCGCCTGCTCTGTTGACAAAAGGTGAAGAAGGAAGCACTCTACTTACGTGTGGAGGCGGCGGGGCCCGGGGGACCGTTTAGCTAACCAGACCCAGTGGAGAGGATTTAGAAACACTTCCAACGTGAACGGTTAACCAAACAGTCTTTAAAGCACTCTCTCCCTCAGTCTCGAATCCTAAAAAAAGGAGGGATACATTACTACAGCAGCCCATTGACAAAGAAGCAAAGACAGCCACTTCCCGCCCTCTTGAAAACGGGGGGAAGGATCATAAATATTCGGGCATGGGTAATGAAGTAGAAATGAATAATTTAAAAGACGCAGCACGCGAATAAAAGGTTTCTAAATAGTTTTTTTCCAATAAAATTTATATTATAAAGCGCATTTTGTTGATATGGACATTTAACAAATAGAAACTAAGACATTAAATGCACAATTTTTTAAAATTAAAATATTTAAATAAAATTTGGAATAAATTAATTTAAACGGAAGCTTTAGTTTAAATAGATATAAAATCCTGTTTCACTCGTGAAGCAGTCACAGTGGCTTTTCCAACAGTTTCTAAATTCCTTTCCTGACGCGCCTCTGTTTCATTTAGAATTCAATCATCTCATTCCACACGGAGGCGCCACGTCTCTACTTCTGTCCATATCCCTCCGAATTTAAGAGATAATTTAAAGACTGTTTGGTTTTTAAATAACATAAGAAACATTCCTTAACGCGGTGCATGAGACTTTTCCAGAATCCTATAAAAGAGTGAATGATTTCATCCCGAGTTGCATTAGTTAATGAGTACTTACCTGCAGCAAGGACAAAACCTTTTTCAATGCGACGCTTAAATCTTTTCACACTGCATTGTGCAATAGGGCTGTTTAAAGTTAAGATAATAATACTTCTGAAAATTAGATCATCTCTTAATGAGAAACTTTAACACAATCTTTGCACGAGAAAAGTATGCTAATAAATGAGACTGAAAATAAAATTCCATCTTATATCTGAATTTATGAAATTTCACATGAGAAGTTAGTATTATTCTCAGATTATAAACAAATGTTAACTGCTTTAGCCTCTTTTGTTTTTAGTTCACCTGTCATGCCCCTTAGCTGTAGGAGACACTTGGGCGTCAGATAGAAGTTTTTATTGTAATTGTATACTTTTTTTAACGCGAGAAACAAAATGGGCTTACAAAGGAAACGGATCGCAGCTGTGAGAGCAAGCGTTTATAGTTTGCCTTTCTAACTTACTAGTAATATCGCTTTAGATCATGACGCAGTTAAAAATAATGCGACTTTAGAAATTTACGTAGTAAATGCTTCAATTTACTTCATTCAGAAATGAATGTATTATGTCATGAAGCAGAAATAATTTATCTATATACAAGGTGATCTAAATTAAAACACCCCTATTCTGAGCTCTCCGTACAGCGAACTACTCAGAGCAAAGGCTCCAAAATTGATGAACTTACTATTCAAGACATAGGGCGACGGATTACGCGAGAGAAAAAAATTAGTTCCAGTAATATCGATAAATAGCTCTGTACAACAGAAAAAAATGCTTAAAAGCAAATAATCACAAAGAAACGACACATATTATATGGAATTTTTTTTAAAAAAATCAACTATTATTGCAAATTAAACATATAAAGGTGTAGTTTCCAACATTTGTCTGCATGAAATAAATATGAAACAAAGAAATTTCAAAATTAATTTTTTAAATTAAAAGAATACCTTACGCTGAATTATATTCAACATGGAAAAAGAAACCGAATCTTTACGTCTTAATCATCAACTATGGAAACAAGGCTTGGATGAAATATTAATAGCTTCAATGAAAGAGATTTGAGTTTCATAACAGTAATGAAATATATTGTTTTACTCAAATTGAATTTTAAAAAATGATATCTACTATCTCAAATTTCATGTAATCATGCGAGAACATTATTATTTTTAACGTCTTGTTTGTCTTGATTAATTTACGTCATTAACCACTTTAAACAAGTTTGGAAGAATCATGAGACTATCAGAATTCTCAAGCATCGATATATCAAGAATCGAGTACTTGGCGGACATTCGTGAAAAATTGTAACTTTGTATTGGTTTTAAGTAGGCAAAAGTGACAACCACCTTCATCAATTTCTAATAACTCTAAAGGCGGAAAATGGATGCCCCAAAAGCGATAAATCTCCAATTTGCTTCACATTCATTCTGTAGCTTCCAAAATCTCAATCTAACACAACATCATGTTCCTACATAATAAAAAAAAATTAACAGCAACAAAAAAATGTAACAATATTGCCATTGACAAACTTTTGAATTACAAATTATATGTCTATTTTAAAATAATTTTTTGGCAATAAATCATCAAATGTGATAACCTTCTGCACTATATTCTAATAACCCTAAAAGCGAAAAATGGATGATGCCTCAAAAGCGATAAATTGAAAATTTATTTCCCACGCATTTTGAGGCTTCAAAAACCTAAAATGAAAGCGACATCATGTTCTCACATGATAAAAAAGAGATGATAAAAAAATGAAGAAACTGAAACTGTCATTGTAACGTCAATTTCGAATGTAAGCACAAAAAAAATGCATAAAACCTTGATTTGCTGTTACTTTCGAAGCATAAAAGGGATAAAACTGGGAAAATGTCATTTTTACTCGCGATGGCTAACGCTCTTTACTTGTGAAGTTATGTTGAGAAAAGAGAAGAAATGCTGCTGCTGCAATTTGAGAATGTCATTGACTTGAGAAATTATGCAAAGGGCCAACAGATACAAACACATGCTCGAAAATTTTGCTATAACGCAAATGCAACAGCGCCAATGCCTTGATTCAATTGCCTTTCTTCGAGATGAAGCATCTCATACAATGGACTTTGTGCACAGGAGTTTCTTCGGCAACATTTTAGTAATGATAGAGTAATTTGTTGCGCCAACCTAACCATCCTGATTTACGCATCTTAATCCCTGCGATTTTTAATCTTTGGGAATACTCAAGAAATCTCGCTTATCAAAGACGTCTGGGAGCTTTGACGTATTTGAAAGACAGCATTGCTCAGCATACGAGAAGCATTTCAATCGACCCATTAGAATCCGCAGTTGAACAGGTTGGTAAGCATCGATAATATTCTTTAGACTGAATATTTGATGCGATCGTATGAGCAAATATGTTACAAATGTATATTTTGTATTTCTTTAGACATTTTTTTGTTGTTGCACAGAATCCTTTATCGGTATCTCTATAACTAATTTTCTTTTTTCGAGCAAGCCGTTTTCCTATGTTTTAAATAGTAAGTTCACTAACTTTGGAGTCTTCGCTGTACAGAGAACTCAGAGTTGATCACTTTGTATATCTGCCAACTAAGAAGTTATTTTCCAAATAGTTGACGTTTTGAGCTACAATGATTGTCATTAATATAGCAGAATACATTAAAAAAAAAGCACATAATGATTTTGTATAAAAGAAATAAGAAACATCTTTCAATGGGAAATTTTTAAAAGATGCTTTCTCTTTTTCTATCTAATAAAGCTTGGCCATTTCCCATTTTCAATTTTGATGTCGATTATCCCTGGTTTACGGTTAATTAATTGTTTCTTATCTCAGATATTCCCAGCTTGAATATTTCAGATTGAGGGTTGAATGATGATCATTTAAATTTTCTCCTTAAGTGTCTAAGAAAATTTGAAATTAAAAGCGAAGTATATAAAAAATAGAAAATAGTTTAATAAACAAAATGCTCTCGTTATTAAAATTCTAATTATATATATTAAAACATTTATTATTCATAGATTAAAATAAACCACAAATGATTAAGCAGAATTTAACAATATATTTTTAGCCCAAAAATAGCTACTCAATTGTAAAAAGAATCTTTACAGTTTTATTTTCAAACATTATAAGAGAATTCTATTTATTAATTCTTTTTAGAGAATTTAAAGGATATTTAGAAAAACTAGGGAACAGTAGGAAATATTAGTTCAGTTTTATTAATTCCATAGTTTTTTAGATTTAGAACAAAAAGACAAATTAATATTTTTAAAAACATTTTTAAAAACAAGAATTTAAAAGCCTATGTTGATAATTTTTTTCAGGGGTTTTTGAGGAAAATTAAATTTTACAGCATGATTTTATAAATCGAAATACTAAAAGTATTATCAAATAGCCAAACAAATGCTCAAATCATCTGTATTTCCTGTTGCACTTGTATTTTGTTTGTATGTAAAATTAAAAATGTTTCTAGAAATCATTGAATATGGATTATTGAGAGCTCTGTGATTTATAAAAAAAAATTACAGAAAATGAAAGACATTTGATTCAAAAATTACAGGATTTATGATGATACAAGGGCATTTTTTAAGTGTAACTGCTGATTTGGTTCAATTTGTTGTTGTTGATGATGATTTCGTGTCCGCTTTACAAAGGAAAGAGGGAGTGCAGTAGCTCCTGAGGGTATGGACCCCTGAGAATCCGGGGTCAGAAGTCTGACTTTTAGCTTATATGAGGATGACACTCACACATTTACTTACACAGCCTCTTTTTTACAGGGAGGTACATTCACACAGCTCAAAGATAGTGGACAGGAGAACAACCAAGCCCTAACTGGGACTGGAACTCGAGGCGAGCAGATCACGAGGAAGATGCTCTTTCTGTATGCCAGGACGCCGGTGTTAAATTTGTGTTCATATAGACGTATTTTTTAAATTAATTTATACCATAAAGTAAAAGGTCATCATTGCTTTTTCAGCTTTGTACAAATATAAAAAAATTTCCTATTAAAAATTAATAATATGTTTTAGACAAAATAGTTACAAAGAATCTCCAAATGTAACCAATATTCGAAATGCAACTAATCGATACGATGTAAGTTTTCTTAAGTATAGATAAATGACATAAAAACCGAGAAATCGTAACCCTCTCAAAACAAAAGCGAAGAAAGGAGACGAAAATCACAAATCATCCGGATTAAAAGCCAGTCAGGCGGCTAAAGCCCCGATGTCATCAAAAAATCATCTTTACTGCCCACTATGTATCTTCCTCTTCTAGAGGCGGTGAGCGATGCAGCGGCTCGTTTTTCTGCGCTGCGACCGCTCCGGCCGATAGCGCCTGTCTCCAGATATCAGGAAAGATGCGTTCCCAACCAGTCATCAGTGAAAGCATTCCGGTGTTCTGGTGTCGAGCGAATTGGCCGAGGAATCGCATAAACCTGCTTCCGTCTCAAGTAGCGGGGGTTTATTGTCCTCGTGAGAGGAGGCACCAAATTGCCTCTGTCTTGTTGACACACGGGCCCGCCTCGAATTGGGTTAGGAAATGGATCGCGGGAAAATAAAAAAAGAGAGAAACGAAGAAGCTACCAAAGGTTATTTACAGAAAACTTCTGAGAGGATGGCAACGACTTTTCTTCTTCTCTCTCCTGGTTCTATTTCGAGACATCGTGAATTCAAAAAACAGAAAACCATCGGAATTTGTATTCCATAGCTCTACAACGAATGATTTAACCTGCGAGTTGTCTTCTAGGACTACATAGATCTCGATATCGCTAAAAATGAATTCATAAAAACTAAGTTTATTTGTGTACTAACCAACAGACGATAAAGAAATCGGGATGATTTATTATTATTATTAGATTATAAAAATTTTCCGATTATTAGAGGAATATTCTCTATTTAGAGAGTTGTTAGTTGTTAGAGGGATTATAGATTTATAGCATTTAGCATAGCTAAATATAATTTTATAGCATAGCTAAATAGATTAATATAATTTCAAAGCCTCTTATATTTATCTATTTAAACTTAAATAAATCAAAGCAATGTTAAACAAGATCCGCCAATTGAACCAAAAGTAATATTATATAAATTATTCAACATTTCAAAACATTAAAAAAATGAAGCGTTGATATTTTTTTTTTTGTTTCTTTCCCAGAAAATTATTTAAGCACATCATGAATTAGATAATTATGTACAGTTTTGTAACCATCTAACAGCATAGTTTTGGTCAACAGTCATGTTGAAAATATACTTACTATCATTATTTTTAAACAACGTAATCATAACATTGTAAACTACAAAATAGTTGTGCTTTTAACGTGTCAAGATTGTGATTATTTAAAACTTAAAATGTTTGCAACTGAAAGATCTTTTAATATTTGGTGAAAATTTATATATATACATCTTCAGCAGAGAAAAATTTGAAAAAAATAATGGCACTCGTATTTTTTAAACTCAAAATTATCCAAAAATTCTAGTTTATAGAATGTAAATAACTGTTCTTTAAATGATTATAAAAAAACTTATGCTTTAAGCAATGCTAGTAAAAGGAATTCTTTTAAATAAAATACAATTCTTTAACGGACAAAGCTAAATGTTTTTAGTTATAAAGTCTTATTTAACGACAAGTTCCTTTTTCTTTTGCCATTTTACATATAATTTTACAGCTAAAATAAACCTGGCATATATTCGGAACGAATCGTACATGAATGTCTTAAATCCTTTTATAAGAAATAGAGATGCTAGATTACTGAGTGTCAAAATAAAAGCACGATATGGATGCGATTCCGACTAGCTGCAGCTGCATTAACAACCTTTTTTCATCCAAAGAACCATTTTATTCCCTTTGATTTGCTATGATGCTAATTACATTCATGTAAAGCAATTTTCGAAAAATTGGATTGCTGAATTTTGAGGAATGCATATTTTTTAAATCTTTTTTAGAAATAAAAAAAGGGTTTTTCAAATCAACCCATATACAGAGCACAAAATTGATGGAATTGATAATGTGATCTTAGTATCAAAATTGCAAATGTCTCTCAAATTTATAAACGATAGATGGGACGTTTTCATCGCACACGTACTAATTTCTTCACCACACTAAAAAATTAGAGAAAGTATTATTTGTATCACTTACAAACAGTCTTAAACGATCAGTTGGCCCTCTATGGATTCGAGTCACTATCATTTCAATAAAATATTGGGTAAAAAATTTTATTAGTGATTTATCAGCAAAATAATTTTAAACATCAAAATTTGATAGGACTATCTTGGAAGCTTTACATCGTTTTATCTATTTCTTTGGCATTTTTATTATACCTTTAAACATTT
Source organism: Argiope argentata (assembly GCA_026289955.1). Classification (NCBI taxonomy): domain Eukaryota; kingdom Metazoa; phylum Arthropoda; class Arachnida; order Araneae; family Araneidae; genus Argiope; species Argiope argentata. The sequence continues at coordinate 3,372,492 of JAOUZG010038029.1, read as the reverse complement.
AAATATGTCACGGAAATGAGCAGCAGTATTTAAAATTGAATGAATTTTTAATTTTTTTTCTTATTTGCTCTATTTTGAAATTAAACCTTACTTGTAAATAGTAATTCAAAATTCAAAAATTTTACTGAAATGTCATTGATCTTCCCATTAAAACAAATTCAAAATGGAAAAATCACCTTAATTTTATCATCTTGATACTAAATAATTTTTTAAAAAGCCAAAATAAAATATTGAAAATGAGTATTCCCCTAAACAATAAAAACAATATACATTCAAAATAGTTGTTAAATGGACTAAAATCAGGAAAAAATGGCAAAAAATTGGTATTATTGAAGAAATCTTTTTTTTTTTAATTTTAAGATTATATAAAAATAATTTTTGCGTCCTAATACTTCCCCAAAATTTCGTTTTTAATTCATTCATTAAAATTCTAACCAAAATTTTCCTGGAATCGCTACTAGAAAACCAATTGTATTTTTTTCCCTTTATCTTTTTCTCTAACAAATTATGTTAGGAAATTTCAGCATTAAAGTTATTTCATAATTTCAAATTCCAAACTCTTTTGTCTCCCGTACTTTATTCTCAAACGATGCAGAGTATTTTCAACATGCTATTGTGCGTCATTAGTTTGGGTAAATCACTTCACTCGACATCAATACATATAGATATTCAATCGGTATCGTATCTGACATTTCGTCTACCCGATAACCGCAACTAATATGTAAATAAAAGATTTCAGTCATGGTATAAGTGCGTGTCTTTATGTGTGTAATGTGGGGATTATAGGTTCTTGAATGCCTGTCTGCGCTGTATTCCATCATATTTCATGTGTCTCATTCCTTTTCTTAATAAGTTGTGTTTGCTTTAAACCTTTCATTTGTCGGCCCCAATCTTTGGAGACTTTTATTTGTTACCATTGCTCTGTATCACTGCAGTTACTTAGATGTCAAGCGGCCGATTCTAAATATTTAAGAATCTCTAGCCGTT
>JAOUZG010038029.1:3338827-3371405 GCA_026289955.1 Argiope argentata | reverse complement strand
ATATATATATATATATATATATATATATATATATAGCATTAAAAAAGTGTAATCAAAATTTGGCAAAAACTACAAGTTTAGTAACAAATATTACGTTTCATTTTGCGGCTGCATTCTTGAGTTATTACGTTTACATCTGCATATGCACATAGAAAGACAGACGTTCAAATCGTAGATGGATTTGGTTTAAAATTTAACACGGATGTGTACTTCAAATTAATGATCTGTGTAAAATTTTATTCATCTAATTCTTTAGGTTCATTTGCTCTCAAACAAGCATCATTTTCGAGAATGGAATTCGTCCAAAATTTGATAGAACTCGTCAAGTTTGGAGTAAAAATCTTACACCAGATTTTTTCCGTGAAATCCAAAGAGTGTTGAATTAACGGGCTCGCGGGAAGACAGAGCAATAGATAGGGATAGTTGCAAATAATAGTACTTTTTTTCAAATTAAGGGATGATTCATAATCTCAAAGTCGAATATGTTGACAATGGTGATACTTTATTTTGATATAATTTATGCACGAGGAAAAAAGTGGTTTTTACAAATATAAAGAAGAATCTGCATTATCATTAACGTTGAAGGAAATAATTACATAGTTTTTAGTTAATGCATTTATTTACTTACATATTTTGTCACTCACTTCCAATAAATACATTCTATACATTTGAAAATACGCTACATTTATTTATTACCCAATGATTATTTCGTCAGCAAAATTATTAAAAACATTTCTTAAATAGTGAAAATCAATAAAGTATATATATATATATATATATATATATATATAATTATTATTAACGCTACAATAAATGTATTTTAATAATAGAGCTAATCGTAAGACAGAGCAAAAAAAGAGAAAAAAGAAAGAACGAAATTAAATGCTCATGAAAATCAATTAAGCTCGGTTATCATCTCGATTTGGAATAAACGAATATACATAATTTAGAGTTTCCGCTTAACTTATTTAATGTGAACAAAATGCTATCACGAATTAAGGAACGTGCATTTCCTTTCGTCAAGACGCACGAACTTCACATGATTCCAAGACCGTGCCTTGAGAAAATCAGAGCATCTAGGAAAGTATTTTTCTGGTGCGCAATGGGAGGGTTGGCCACACCTAGAAAATAAGAAAGGGAAACGACCCGCATTCCGTTGACCCCTCCGGGAAGTCAGCTCAGTCAGCAACACCCATAAAAGTAAAAGATCCTTTCAAGAGCATCCATATTTCAACTAAAACTAAAAATAAGGAATGGGTGTGCTAGTGCCCAAAAAAGTAAACACTTGGCAGGCAAGGAGGCACCAGACTCTTTTCCCTTGTTTTCCCCCTACTTTAAAAAACCGCAATAAACTACTTAAGAAAAAAAAAAGAGCAGAACTGCTTTTTAACTGTACTTTTCAATAAACATGTGGCTTCCCTCAGAAATCGAGATCTAAATCAGAACTTTAAAAGCCATGGATGTGCCCTCAACGAAATGACGAAACGTCGATGCACAAACTTTTTCTTCGACTCTATAGAGGTGAAAAATTAAATTGAAATTTCTTTTAATTCAAATATTTAATTAACTTCATCACATGAAATGAATTATTTTTCATCTGTATCTTATCGCGTATGTTTTATAGAACACTTAGAATGCCGGAAACATTTTGTCTTCCCTTTTCAACTGAAAAATTTGACTTCCATACAACAAGAAAGAGTAGATAAACAACTTAGTTGCTACGAAGAGCGTCATCAGAGCTCTTTTAATGGAGAAATTAGGCGTCAGGGCTTCCGTAAACTTCCATTTTCTTTCGAAACTCACAAATCCAAAAAGGGAATGACGTAGAAGATAGAAACTTGATATGCTGCCTTTACAACAAAATTATAGATTTTTGTCTAACTTTAAGGGAACTGTTTAAGAGGGAAAACTTTCGGTATTTCTGGATGTGATAACGAGAATTCAAAATAGAATATTCTGAATGCATGAAATTTAATAGATGTCTTTTTATACCAATATTGCAGATATGGAATATATTTTGAAGCAAATTTTTCAAAGAATAGGTTGTCTATTTGATTATATACATTATGTGCATAAGCATATTTAATTTTTTTTACTGTACAACATACACAAAACACAACATATTGAGAAAAACCAAGAAGAAAAAAAGTAGATAATTTAACTTTTTTTTCTTTTCAAATATGCATACAATAAACTATACTTTTTTTTTTTTAACAGAATGAATCTTTTTTAACAGAAGTGTTTAAATTTACAATATCCTCAACGATACGATTTGTTGTTGAGGCTTAAGGATTTCAGACAGAAGATTCAGGTCTCCGACATTTCATAGCAATTCATTTCAGCGAAGTAAAATAGGTTATTCTAAGAAAAGGGGTGTCAGCATAACTAAACTAAGCTAATGTTTCATTTGCTGATCCATTCGTATCAAATGATTAGACTATTTCTATTGAAATATCAATTCTTTAATCCAACATATCCTTTCCTTCTCCTAAATCACAATGAATTGTCTTGTCTTGTCTCAAAACTTGTGTTTCTAATAATCATTATTTTACGTTACGATATCCAGGAAAGCCAAGGTCCTAAAAAATTTTGATACTTTCCTAAGCTTTCAAATATTTTTTGACGCTTATTTTTCCTTTCATTTGTATTTTCCAAACAGAACTGTAAAAGGACCATGAAACCAGAGATCTTCAAAGCTGAATTTTAAACTCCATTGTCCGTTTAAAGCAAATGTTATATTTTTCAATTACTTTTAAAGTAACGAAAAAAAATATATTTTTTTCTTTTTTAAAAAGTCCTCTTTCAACAATAATAAAGTAAACTATGCTTTATTTAAATATTTTTCCTCTTCACTTTTTGCTAATTAAAATTCAGCATCCTAAACAAATTTTGGATGTCGTTAAGTTTAGAAATGGCATGAATGGGCCCTTAAATTTTAATAAGAAACAAAAAAGATAGCATCTCAGTTTTATTTATGAAGGCAAAATGATGGCATAAGATGCGGTATTCGCTATTTGACTACAGCAGAGTGTTTGCTGATATTTGTGAAAATTTCAGGATACTGTTTCCACTATATTGTTATGTTTTATCAAAAGCTGTTTTCTCTTTATGATGTATAATTTAAGATTTTTTTCCTCACTTTCTCTGTTTTTCTTTTCCCATTTTTTACACAGCCTTAAACCTTTTTTTGTTTAATAAAAAAATCAAATAGCACGTAAAAATTAAATGGAAGCATCATAAAGGATTTATAAAACTGCCAAGAAAACATAAACTCCATTTTAAATCGTGTAACCTTTCGAACTGAGAAAAACAAAACTCATCACTTGAAATAACAAATGGGTTAAAAACACTCCATTTATCAAAACTGTAACGGGCTTCACTCACATTTAAAAAGTCTTTAAAAAAAGATAAGCTATTTTTTTTTTTCTTTTTCGAAATTTAGTTTCCAGCTATTTTGTCGTTAGATAATTTCACAATAAAGAACAAAATGATATCGCAATGTCAAGCAGTCACCGTACGAACGGCGATGAGTTTATCAGTCCAGACAAATGGAGTCCCAGCATTCTTTTGGTGGAAATGATGTAAGGAAACTTAATAGCGGCCATTACGTCGAGAGTGAATGGTGGTCCGTGGAGAGATGGCGCTGGTGGCGAGGCGCCCTAAAACTTCCTTATTACAGAGGTGAGAAGATTATGGTCGTCCGCACATCGGTAATCGCCTTATCGGTTATAGGCGATAAACTGAGCCTTCACACTTTGTCAGTCGATAAGCTGGATTAAGCACAGTCGGGGAGTTCTCTCCCTTTCACTTCTAAAGAAAGGTTAGACAACATTCACATTTATAAGTCTTTTTTTTTCTTTTTGTCAGCAATAAATATTTTCTTGCGAAAGTGTGTTCGTGACCGCTCATCAGCTAGTTGTAATAATCATAAATTTATAGAGAAATACATTAATTTCGGGTGAGAAAATTAATAATAAAAATAATGCATCAGAAATTATAAATATGCAGCTTATTGATTTATACTCGTTTTATTGATAGTGCTATTAAATGTTTCGTTTCGAAATTCATTTAAGTGTTTCAAAACGAAACATAATTCATTTTGAAATTTGTTGCCAAGTTTTCTTATAGCTATAATAATTTAATATAACGTGTTCTATCTTCTCCATCAGTAATCTTACATTTTAAAAGAAACCAGTTGCTCTTTCATTAATATCTTTAGCTAAGTTTTATGAATAAACATTAGCTTCTTCAAAATAAAAATGCTCGTGAGAGTTGTCTTCGCCCAACATATATCAATATACAAAATGTTTTTAAATGCGTTTTCAATGATAGGCAAAGAATTCAAATAATAGAAAAAATTGCTATTCTTAAAAAAATATTACCACATTTTTAATTAAGAATATATAAAACGGTTTAAAATTTGTTTTTCTCTATGTAATCATATATTACATTTCTATTATGATATAATGAAATTTTTACAGAAATGTTTCTAAATTTCACTGAATTGCAGTTAATTAAGTCTTTTAAAGAATATTTGTGATGTGTAAATTCCCATTCTTCAAACCGTTTTATCCCCATCATACGCATTCTTACTCTTTCATAATTAATTACTCTTATAAGTGATATTTCACGTCAAAGCAAATCCTTTCTGATATTATCATAAATGTTCAATTACGTGTAGTCATATTACATAGCATAAAATTTTTAAAAACTAGTCTTATTTTTGATTAAATATAAGAATATTTAACTACATTTTTTCAGATTTTTTTTTTCTCATCTAACTGCATTCAAGATCTTTCTGCATACGATTTAGCAATACCAAGTTCTAAAAAAAGGCCTGAAATCTTTTTAGATTGCACCTATAAAAATTTCCCATCAATTACACAAAGCATTTATTCTAAATTGTTATTACAAAACTGATTCTTAAATTTGTTTCAAACTAAGAATCAGTCGAAATGCGCTAAATTATGAATCCCACAATAATTTTGGGGAATACCTAACAAGCACCTCCATCCTCCAATTTACTTCATCAATCCCTCAGAAAAAAAAATTTCTTCATGCCATGGATTTTTCATAAAAGCGTTTAATTAAATTTTCTCTTCATTCGTCTCTTTAATTCGTTTTTGAATTATTATTACTGTAAGCTCCTAAATTCTCTGAACTAATATTTGACTTATAGTTTACGGAGAACTGTTTCCTCTAAATATCAGTTAAATTTTCGTTTTCGTTTCATATGTATAGTCAAATTAAATTTAAACTTTATGAATTTCTCATGGGAAGGTTTTCAAGGCTCAAAAGAGTAGAGCGGCATTCAGAATGTTCTGCTCCGTTGCCATTTACCCACTTTAAAATTTAGAATAAACCCTTTATAAAAACGAATGTATATTGAATGTATATCTTTATCAAATGTTGAGAGATGAAGCGACCTTTGAAAACATATTAAATTAAAGCATGAAAACCTAAACTTGATAAAAGTAACAAAAAATTAGCAAACGAATGACTGTTTCTATTTGAAATCGCAAAAACAAAATTCTTGATAACAGGAAACCGAATGGTTCCATTTAAAGTCATGAATAAATAGATAAATGAATACATAATTATAACAATCCTGCAAAGTATGAAAGTCTCTCCCCCCCCCACCTCCCCTGCATTTCTGACATCAATCTTTTCTTTTGGTGAATGGCTGCTGTTTAAGTAGTCGACTTTCGCATCTGTCATCAAACCGAGGGGAATGCATTACTACACTATTGTGGAAAACCCGCGAAGTCCCGATGCGAGATCGTCGCCCTGTTCGGGGCTATTTGGAGCGGACGGATGCAGTCCATCACGCCTCTACCGAAATGGCCACGTGGGAAAGGGCACGCGGATCATTTGCCACGCTTTTAAATCCGACCCTCACTTATGTACCACCATTAAAAGATGCCGTTTTCTTGAGAGGGACGAAAGTAGGCATCCTTTGTCTTAGAACCATGTAATAGGCTATTCATCGCCATCGGAATACAATTTTGCTTCAACTAAGTATCCAGTTTTGAAATCATACCTGAATTATTTACAATCTTGAAAACATTGGGATGTAATTGGAAAAGCATCAAAGTTCGGCAGGTGAATATTATATCTTGGCAATTTTGTTTAATGTTTTGTATCAATCAAAAACCAAGAAAGAAGCATATTTCCTGAATGTGTAAAGCATGATTAAATTTAATGTGCAAAATGTAAACAAATATTTATGCTCTGCTTAGAAAAAAAAACTCTCTTATGTTAAGCTTGTGACATTCCTTGGAAAATTCCTTTCATATAGGGGGGAAAATAGAACTAGAAGCAATTAAGCTAAGATTTGAATTAAATTTGAGATTTAATTAATTTTAAAAATAATGTATTAAGCTACAGTGTCTTCTAAAAGCGCAACTAAATTTGATGCAGTTTCATGAAATTGCGAACTTTCTTTTGGGATGCCCTTGTTATAAAATGAATGCATTCTTTCCTACATAAAGCATAAACAAGGTGATTTTAAATAAGCACATTCCGAATATCCACGCAAGCTTAAACTCATCAAGCTTTGTGCCAAAATTAAAATCAGAACTATTTACATAATAATTCGAAATTTTACAAGTGTTTAAGTTTTTTTTTCATATAATTTTGAATAAGCCTTTATAACCAGTTATGAAAATATATGTCCGTACGGTATGTTTATATGCTAAAATATAAGTTATAAAGTATTTTATAAATGATATATTTAAATATTTTTAAATGATTACCACATTAATTTTTCTATACCTTTCTATACCTTTAAACGCTTCCATTCTATTTTTAACAAAAATATCAACTTATAAAATAATATAGAAACATTTTAATTAGCTTGTAGAGGGAAATGATATTAAACATGCAATTTACGAAATTAGTGAATTTATATGCAATAAGTTAAAAATAAGATACTTAAAGCACAAGTACGGTGACATATTATTAAAAATATCCATAATACAATAAATAAAAAACACTATTAAAATATAAATATACATTAAAATAAGCAGCATTTAAAAAAATATCGTGATGCGATGTTATAAAAGAACGAAATGATTTAACAACAGAATTAAATTTTTTTTAACATAATCTGTAAAATATATCAACGTTTTAATCTATAGAATTTAATAAAGAATGATGTTCTATTTAATATTTACAAACCTTTAGCTTAATAATATAAGCTATTAAATCAATAAATGATCTAGATACCTTCGTAAAGCAGCTGTTCCTCCACAAATTGTATATTATATATTTCAAACAATTTACCATAATACCAATCCCTCAACTACAACTACTGTCTATTTTCATTTCATATAAAAGTTAACGATATCGATATATGTCATCAACGAGGTTTTGCTTTAAACTGATTTTCATTTTTGAAAGTAATCTCAAAATCGAAATTCCATTGTGCATTCTCTGTGGTGCAAAATTTTCGGTAAAATTCTCCATTCTCAGAAAATTAAATAAAATATTTAATGCGCCGATTTCGCTAATTTTTATTTCATATGAAAGTTATTTCACACCAGATGCCTTATCAAGCGTAGACTAGTTCTTCCACCACCATTGTACAGAAATATTGCAAAATCAAACAAAGACAAAGTTTCCAAATCAACAGCTGGCTAACTTTCGCGATTTTACAAACCTAATTAGTCGATCAGATTACTCTATCATTATTAATGCATTCAAAATTTAAAATAGCGCAACATATAGTTTTGTTAAGATGTACTTCCTCAAAATTGGTAGACCTGAATATGCTCATACCATTAATGTGGTCGCAGAAAGAACATTGTAAACTGTGAATTGTAAGCACATTTTTGTAAAAGAAAACTGTTTTGCTCCAACTTAAAATGGAAATTTATCTAAAAAAGAGGAGGCTGTCAGATCCATATTGGAGCAAAATTACTGCTGCCATCAGAAATATATAAATCAATTTCTGTTTAGCCATTATATACTTAACAATTTCATATATAAATAGATACATTAACAAAAATAACGTGAAAAAGGTTTATTGCATTCGCCTATTTAAATCTTTAACAATATAATTCTGCTCATAATTATATTAAAGTTTAAACTCTAAAAAATACCTTCAACTGAAATTAATTCTAAATAAGCAAAATAAAGAATAACAAAACTATGAGAATACATGAAAGACTTACCTGGAGGGCATTTGCAATCAGTGGACAGAAGGTTTCGCTTATACCGCCTCTTCAAGAGATCAAATCCCATTTGCTAAAAAAAAAGATAAAGTTATGAGTAGTCATTGTATATAACCTAAAAAAATCATCGTTACTGTTATGATTATATACTGGAAAAAAATTACTTTTCTATTTGCACAATACTTGTAGTTTTTTCTATGTCAATATAATAATACATAAGAGCTTTATTGAAATTACTTCTCATTCTCTTCCATATAAAAAAGAATTTCCACTCCACTAATGTTTTAATAAGCAGTTCTTGGGAAATAAGTTGTTGAAAATAGAAAAATATTCAGAAAAAGCACTTGTTATTTATTTAACAAAAAAAGAAACCTAACTATAGTAGTTTCCATAGCAACAGGTTTATTCTTCATGAAGCTTCCGCCTACCTTAACAATTTTTCAATTTTTTTTATCGAAATGATTTTTTTGGAAGCTGAATATGCTCCAACGGTTCTTCAAATGTTCTTTATTTTTTTTTCAGTAAGAAGAAGAATTCGCATCTGGAAATTATAAAAAGTTGGGAAAGAAAAATTTGTTTTCGTTTAGCTAAGTTTATCTCTTAATATTTTCTTCTGCTTTATCGATAAGTTGTCAAAGTAAGAAAATAAATTTTATCTTTTTATACTTTATCCTATAGACAAATTAAGTTAATATATTATTCATATGAGAAACTATATATGTTGATATATTATTTATAATGAAATAGTACCTCAAAATTAAATTGTTTTTAAAGATATATAATTACCTTCTTAAAGAAACGCAAACTGCTTTCAGTAAAAAAAAAAAAAAATACATTGACAGAAGTTTTAGCTATCAGTTTCATTTTATAATCAGCTTTCGCAAAATTTTACATAATATTTGCTTTTTTTTAATATACAATTTTTTACGATAAAATGTTTCCAAAAAAATACTAATATCAATTTCTCTAACAATAAGAGCCTACTAATGAATGTTCAATATATATAAATACATATGTTAAATGCTTTATACGCCCAGTAAAAGATAAGGTATAGATAGGTCTATTTAGAAGATATGAATCATTTCGATAATATTATGTAATCGTTACAATTATTAAAAATTATTTACATAAAAATGCATTAATGAGAAACTAATGTAATTTCAAAGCAGTGGAATGATTTTAAATATAGATTACTCTAAAAACAAATTAATTAAGATAAGAGAATTTAAGCAAAAAAAAGCGATTTTTAAAGGCAAATTAATTAAAAATATATATAAATTCGAAAAAAAATTAAATAAAACTGTAAAGAAAAATGTTTAACTTGATCTGAAATTAATTAATTTAATATTCCTCTTTAGTTGTAGCAAAGTAAAATGATTATTAAGTAGAAAGCGTAAAGTAGTAAGTAGCGTAAAAGAAACTGATTCAAAAAAAATTTAAAAAGTTCTTTTTTTTTTAGTAAAAATTAAACCGGAAAATTATTTTTATTACTTTTGATTTTTTAATTTCTTTAAAAATTGAATCGAAAGAGCAAAATTCCTAATCATTAAATTACATACAAAAGACAGTTAAAAATCTTGTACGATTCATACATTCCACATTTTTAAAAACTTTTTGTTTCATTAAACGCGTTCAAACAAATATCTTGAGTGAAATATGAATTTCACTGTCATTAATAAGATATATCTGGAATAGGAAATGGTGAATTCTCTCCCATTTAAAAATAGCAACTTTTCAATAATGTGATGCCCAAAACTTCTAAAGGACACGATATTTATAACAGAACATGAATAGGTATGGAATTCCTAGGAGTTCAAGCAGATGCATTAATGCAGAACGCGACATCATATCTTTCATTCTTTCTTCAGCTGTTAATGTGCAATATATAGTATATGCGTGCAATTCAATGTACAATGAAAGTGATTGTCGTACTTTTATTCCCATTTAACTTAAATAATAAGATATAAGAGAAACCACAAAACAAAACATTAATATCACTCGTTCTAATAAATAAAAACAACGAATTTCTATAATTTAATAATCGACATAAAATAAAATTGCTATTCAATGACATGATAACAATAAATGCATAAAATCAGAATTTTTATTTAAATCGAATAATTTTCTCAAGCAAATGAAATCTATTTTTAATCAAACATTATGTTAACTTTGCGAAGATAATTAGAAAATATAATTGCGATAAAATAAGAACATTGATTGTATAATTATTATTGAATAATTAATTAGTTCTAGTTGTATTAATTTAATAAATTACTTCCTATTCTTTTATTTTGCATTTAGTCAGCTGAATTTCAAAAGTTATAACTTCTGATTTGTAAATAAACAGCAAACAAAACAATTTGATAAGAAATAACGACTTGGTCAGTTTTGAAATTATTTATGCGAACAAAGCTACACTAATAAAAGTAAATAATTTTAAAAATTTGCTCCAAACTATTAATGTTTTTCCTTTTAAATAAAGGCATATTTATACTTATCGTGATAAATGTATTCAAATATTAAACGAAATCATTGAACTCACCCTATTTTCTTGAAAATTCACAATTAATCTGTAAGGAAGTATTTTTGAAAAAAAAATTGCTATCTCATTTAAATAAATTTCAAATAAGTTAGTTGCAATGTTCTTTAAGAAACAGAAATTCTAAAAATCAATTACAGTTCTTATATAACATGTTGCCAACCAATGTAATTTATATTACACTTTGTTTCATGTTGCCAAAAACTTACTGCAAAATTTCTCATCTTCCCTTCATGAAAATTCTAATTCAAATTTTAAATAAGAATTTTAAAACTATAGAATACAAGAAGATAGTAATATTGGATTAAAAAAGGAACAAACCTTCTTTTTAATGCTTTTTTTTACCGTTTTCCTTTATTTGTATATTTTTTAACACAAAAATATACATTTGGTGAAAATTTTCCACTTAATATAAAAACTAAATTGAGTCAATAAATTGCATTATTTTAATAATTTTATTATCACAGCAAATGAAAAAAAATGCTGATATTTTATCAGTGTCATTATCGTTTGCTATTACATACATTCTAATTTGTAACACAAAAATAAACATGAATTAGCTTAAAAATAATTTTCACAAAAAAAAGAGAAAGAAATTAAAATTTGACGTTTTTGAATCATTCCAAGAATTGTAAAAATAATTCAGAAACTGCGATTTAAAAAAAAGAATGGCATTAATGTCAAAAATTCCTGTTTTTGTGTTCATGTGCTAGTTAGAAATAAAGATTGACTTATAGTACCGATTCTCTATATAAAAATTTTAAATCCGTAATTCATCAGAACATTTAAAGACTCAAATTAAATAAAATATAGCTTTTTACTTTATTCAGATTCATATGCGTATTACTAATTAAAAGATACTCAGTATAATACAATCCATGTTTACCTCAAATTGTGCTCAATTTTTGAAGTAAATATATAGATGTCTTAAAAAGTGTCTCACTTATTTTTCAAAAATATATCATGTTTCATATTTATTTCCTCTCCAGCATGTGCTGAAAATTATAGCTTTCTAGATTTAATTTGTAATTCAATCTTTTAACTTGAGTTTTTGTCATTGCGATGGCAAAATGCTTATAGAACTTTTTAGTACACACTGGTAATGTACTCAGGTTAGACTTTTATTATACCAAATATGTTATTAAAAATACGCTTTAAATATTTTTATCATATGAGAACATGATGTTGTTTTGGTTTCAGGTTTTTGAAGTTCCAAAATGCATAAGCAACAAATTGGCGATTTATTATTTTTTAGGCAACATTTTTTTCACTTTTAGGGTTATTAGAAAATAATGCAGAAGGTGTCACATTTCGCCAAGTAAAGTTAAAGTTTTATTTCCAAATTACTCATTCTCTGAATTCTTGCAAACTGTCTCTCTCTGTGTGTGTGCGCGCGCGCATGTGTGTGTGTGTTAATTGTTTCAAACTCGTTTAAACTGGTAATCTATACTACTATTATAAATGTGAAAGTTTGGATGGATGGATGGATGATGGGGTTCAATCACGCCAGAACGGCTGAAGGAAATTCAATAAAATTTAGCACATAGATAGATTATAGTCTACAGAAGAACATAGGCTAATTTTTATTCCGGTTAATTGAGTGGTTAATTATTTATTAATTAAAAACTAACTTTTCCGCCCAAAAATAAAAAAAATCTGCCTGAGCTTTTTGAATCGTTTGTTTTTATTTTTCTATTTCCGGTGTTCTTTTAATATCTTACTATTCTAAACGAATGATTATTAATTTTTTTTTCTTATGCTGTTCTTGTGTTAATATAATTCGTTATTTCCTATTCATTTCTCTTGATTTTTTCTTGTTGTACTTATTTCTTTTGCCTATTTTCATCATTTTCGATTAAATTTTTTAGTGCATTCCATATTACTGCATTTATTGATATATTTTTTTCTATTTTCCGTTAATTTGCTGCAACGGGCATTGAAATCTTGTGATTGGAAATTCCATTTCGCTAAAATTTGATGGCAAACTATTTTTTTGGTGGAAATGACTATATATTAAATCTGTTCCACGGTGTATTTTTGTAATTAAATTGTTTTTGTGTTAGCTATATATTTTTTATATATGCTTAAAGTGGTATGTTTCCGTTAGCAAATAATTTAGAGTTCCGCCAAATTTTCTCAAATTTCTTTGGCGATTGTTCGTTTGCGCCCGACAAACAGAAAAGTACCCTTATGGTTTTAATAACATAATATTCCCCCCTCACGCTAATGATGTTAGACGTAACGGTTATTTCAAACGATTCCGTTTATTTTTTTAGTGTATGATAAATTTAAAATTAAACATTGTTAATTAATAGATCTTTTGATTCCTTCAGAAGTGCTTTTGAATGAAAATAAAACAGATGAATTGAAACTAAAATTTTCTAATCTACCTTGCGTTACCCCAACTGGTGCTTAAAATTCACGTCTTTGCGTTGTTCCGATTGACGTTGAAAATCTGTGCATGCATACGGTTTCGATAACATTTTAGACTGTCAGTTCTTACATATACACATCAAAATTTCCACGCGTACGAAGTCGCGGGTAAGAGCTAGTGACTTAATAAATTAAGACAAATAATGACTTGAAAATAATATTGTTCTCACATGATAACTTGAAATTATGCGATCGCAAATTTCATTTTTTAAAAATTCTTTACAAAAATTCTTTACATTTTTAAAATTCTTACGCAAAGTAATAGGCATCATTAAAAATATTTTTTTAACTTTAAAATCATGTAAAAATCATTTTTTTGCAGAAATATTTTCAGAATCTAACGCCGAAAACATTAAAGCCTCGCTAATTTATTCATCAATTAAAAATTCAAATGAATTTTATCTTTCCAATTTATCTTAAAGCGAAAATAGATTTAAGTAATAAAAAAATAAAATCTAAGATCGCAAATTTCATGCTATTATGAGAGAACATTATTATTAATCATTATTTGTCTTCGTTAATTTAAGACATTAACCAGTGAAATAACAGCTATGATGTCATCGTTCAGCGTCAACCTTTTAAAATCGATTTTGTAAAGTACTCGTAATAATAAAGCAATACTGGTAATAGCGAGTCAACCTTTTAAAAATGCACCTGCTTTCAAAGAAACATACATAATAATAATGCTATACTGGTAAAAGCAGGTAAAATATTCTTCAACCGATAATTTTAGGCAGCCCATAATCTTTATTTTTTGCCCGTAAATTTTGGAGACATCAAAACCTCCAAAACCAAAACAACATCATGTTCTCACATGATAATAACATTACAAAAAATAAAACATTTTTTAAAATAATAATCAGTTTCATTTCGTATATCTTCTACTTTTACATACGTAATACGCAGTCTAGTTTTATACAATGAATTCATAAACTTATTATTTCAAATAGCAAAGGGTCCCCCATTTAGATTTCATCATATCTTCCAGGATATACCATGCTCAAAAGAACATGTACCTTATTTTTACATTGATTGATTATTCTTTGGTAGAAATTCCAGGAGATAATTCCTTTTTTTTTAAATGTTTTCAGTGTATGAAAATATTTGAATGATAAATTCAGCTGAAAATATTATTAATAAAGCTCCGAAGAAGGTTCGCCGTATCACTAAAAGTTACAATTCCGAGAAAAGAAGATAGAAAAGAAATGTAGAAACAGGCTTCAAGCAGACTGTTGAATTGAGTACAAAAATAGTATTAACGGTTGCTTTTAGGTGATTGCCATTACTTTTATACAAAAATTGATGCTCATATCAAAGTGATTACTATATTGAAAACAACACACACACACACACACACACACACACACACACACACACACACACACACACACACACATACACACACATACAAACATATATACATATACATATACACATACATATACATATAGATAGATAGATAGATAGATAGATAGATAGATAGATAGATAGATAGATAGATAGATAGATAGATAGATAGATAGATAGATAGATAGATAGATAGATAGATATTTTCTCAATTTGATTTAAAGCATTAGATGATTAAACAAATTTTCTACACTCTCAAAATTCAATTCCAATTTTAATTTAAGAAGATAAACATAATATTCTGTTTGGAAAACACACACATGTTCATGCATTTGTACAAAATTTAAATATTTTTCCAAGTTTTCGAATATTTTAAGGTGCTATCCTTATATTTTAAAAATATTAGCTACATCATACCTGACGTTTCAAAATAGTATATATTGCTCTTAAAATATTTTTATTAAATACGGCTTTTAGTACTTAATTCCATCTTTGGAATGTTTGGGTAGGATTGTGTTTAGTTCCATCTTTGATGGTAGTCAAATTTAATTGAAGTTTTTACAGTTTATTTATTTTTAAAACAAAAAATATGAGATAATTTTTCTTTGTAATATTCAAAATAGCTTATCTTTATAAAATCACAATATGTACAGGCAATCGTGTACAATACCTACCATGTGTGCACAATAATCACAATTACACAATGCGATACCTCAAATATCTTATCTTTATAAGATCGCGAGTATTTCTATATAAAAAAAAGAGATAATAGGATATTTGTGTTTTATTAAAAGTCTGATAGAATTTCAAGTTTTTACCGAACGAAACCTAAATTGCAAAAATACATTTTTTTTTCTTTTAATATTTATCACTACTTATTCACACACACAAAAAACTCTGAGCTCTTTACAAATTATAAAGGAATAAATACAATTTCCGACAAATTTCACTTTCGAAAACCGGAACTTAGCAGATTGAAAACGGGTTGAGAGAATGGGGGGAAGAGGAAAGGGGGCCATAATCATGTATTTAGTATGCGTGGTCACGTGACGGCCGCCCCTCGTAATTCAGCTTTACGCGAAAGGATTTACTAGGAATTCTGGGAATTCACGGCTGTTCCTCTGCGACAAGGAATGCATTAATAATCTGGCAACAAAGAACGAGCTAATTCGGGTTACAGTTCGAGATTCCCGCGCTAATTTTAGAACAATTCGCCATTCAGCGTGAGGCTTCTGTTCAACTCTTCGGGACGGGCGAATCGTTTGCTAACCGTCTGCCTGAATTACAGCTGACAACAGGAACTTTCGGAAGGTTGTTAAGCGGCAGGGATGAAAAGTCTGACTTTTGTGTCGTTAAGCTTTTTAGACCCCGAGAAACCTGTGTGTCTTTAGTTCGCTTCCTTAGGAGGAAAGAAAGAGTAAATTTGTACAGTATGTCAATAGATGAAGAAAAGATATTGGAAAGAAAATTCAATCGAGAAAATAGTTTAGCAATTTTCATTACCGATTCTTTTTTAATTCTTACTATTAGTTCACACACACTCTCTCTCTATTTACATTTACATATCTTGTTCAAATTTTCAATCGTTAATAAAATAACTTCTAATCATCCACTCGAGTTCAAATGCATTTTTTAAAACTTGTCGTGGATGGCATTTGATATTAATACAGTTTTTTAAAAATATTAATTCATTCATTAAATCTAATTAATTTTTAATACTCTAAATAGGGTTTTAGCAGTTTTTAATGAAAACTGATATCGACAGGCAGTAGCTCCATCGGTAAAATGCGAGAATTTCAGTAATTTTCGCTTGAAGATGAAGAATGAGAGTTCACTTCGTGCAATAATCAATAGTTTTTTGATAATTTTTTATATTAATTGTAATTATTTAATAAAAAATAAAAACAAAAATTTTCTTTGTTGACCTAAGTAGGTATTGACTTAACATTTTTATATGACTTGTTTTTATAAATAAGGAAATTTAAAATTGTATTATAATGAGAAATAATATGACTTTTCTGAATAAGAAAAATAATTTAATTATTACTCACAATAATTGTCGGCAATGAGCACATACTTGTGCGTTTTTGCATTCCCTGTTTCTTAATTAACCACTTTTAATTCAAAATAAGATTCTAAACAAGTATTAGTCATTTGAATTCTAAATTTGTTTGTAGGGGAAATCCTGTTATAAACACACGGTTTTAAAAAATAAGTAGGCCCAAAGACTCTGAGAATTCGAAACAAATGTGTTAATTTTAGAATGAGATACCTAAAATTTCAGTACAGGTGAAGATATTTCAAACATGACATGCCTTTTATACGAGGTGTCTATTATGCCAGGTTTACACGTGGCCAGATCTAATACGTTCAGCAGACAGCGCATGCGTAGAAAGGTTGAAAAATGCTGTTCGATCCATGGCAAGTAATTGTACCACCGAAACAACAATATGCCACTGTATTGTATATTTTATAATTACACATGCGTTTGTGGAATTAGGCATTTTTTGTTTGGAAAGAACACTCATCACAGATTCTTTCAAACATTCTTTCATTTTTTGCTCTTTGTTCTTTCTGACACCAGGTTGTGTTTTTTATTTCATTTGCTTCTTTTATTTGCCATTTCCTTTCTGTAGTTTTCCAAATTTATGTATGTTGACCTTTTGTTTATTTTGCCACGTTTTTTGTTTAAATATCGCTCATTTTAAGAAAGTAATATAGGACCTTTTCTGTGAAAAGAAATATTCTCGGACGCCAAAATGACAATTTATAGCCAAGCATGGAATACGAATCTATCCTATGAAATCGTGGGAAACGTAAATCTATTCCTTTCTGTGCATGCTCCGCCTACTAGCCGTCTTATAATTGCCCGAGTGTAAACCTGGCATTACGAGAATTTTCGTTTTCTCAGGAAGACATGGTTGCTGGTTTATGCATAATTAACCAACATAATATGTATACCATTTTCAGAAAAGGGATTTTCTCTGAGCACTGGGGTGGATTAAGTGTTTGATTTACGTTTAATGGCACCAGGGTCAAAAATAGACTATACTAATTACTTTGGCTATTAATACATTGCATTTGCCATTACTCTGTACATTGGTAATGGGGTGAATGACATTTTTCAGGGCATTTTCAGAGATGCAATTTTAAAAATATCTATTAAGTGGCCAAAATAATATTTTCCAATATCCTAACAAATTCCAAAGACTTAACTCGTATAGCTTCCCATCGAATAAGAACAAAAATCAATAAACCGTCTTGGACAAAACAAAGGCGGTCTTCCAACAGTAAAAAGAAAGAGAAGAAAAAAAAGTGGGGGGAGGTATCCCTCTCTATAACCTTTTGATTTCGAATGAGATCATTTAGACCAATTCTACTCCCTCGGTCGCTTCCTTTTCAAGTACGCAGCCTCCGGCTCCAACAATGGCCCACCCATCCTCCGCCGAACAGTGGCTACAAAGCACAAAGCCAGTAGTTCTTCATTCTCTGTAGATATGGGAGGCAATTAATTCCCCGTCCCTTTCCCCCACCCCCAGGAGGACAATTGCGATCGATTAACGTGGCAATTGGTGTGTTGAACGTGCCAATTACTCCGTCTGAATCACAGTCGTCTGGGGATTGCCCCCTCCAGTGGCAGATTAATCTCGCCGGTCGAAGATTGCCAACTGTCACGTGCCCTGGCAGTTTTATCGGGTGTAAATAAAGCCACAGCCATTCCGCTTCCCGTGTTGTTACACGACAATTTGTCTAATGGAGAAAAAAGCACTGTTGGTGAACTTTTTATTACGTGGGTCTGGAATTAGGAAGGGTATATTAAAGGTTTGCGGGAATGGCTGTAAGTCATTTCCTGTGTTTCAGAATAGAAAAATATTTATTTACTTTACTTAGAAGGACTTAAATGCATTCTCAATAATTTTTCAAAAGCAATATATATATATATATATATATATATATATATATATATGTAATATTTAGAGAAATCGGATGGCATTTAAGTCAATTTACACGATATCATAATTATTCGGCAAACATCTTCTTCCTGCTAAACACAAGATTAATTCAAAACATGTAAATTGCTTCCTAATTCAAAAAATTTATTTTAGCTACTTTTTATTAAATAATCATAATTAATATAAACAATTTATCAAAACTTATTGATTTTCGCAAGAATTCTTCACCTTCTCGCGGAAAAAACTGAAACCCTCGCATTTTACCGATCGCGCTACTGCCCGTCGATTTCAATTTTCATTACAAACTGCTGATGCTCTATTTAAAGCATTAAAAATGAATTCAATTTAATGAATGACTAAACTACGTTAATTTAATGAATGATAAAACTACATTAACTACATGTCATTTGTTAAAAGCTTTTACAAAAAATATATTTGAATTTGAGTGAATGAATAAAAAGCATTTCATTAACGACTGAAAATTTGAACAAGGTATATATAGGGAAAGTGTGAATTGATAGTATGAATTGGGTTAGTGTATTTGATGCGTATCATATTTACAAGAATTTTGTTCAGCTCATTAGGGAGAAATGAGCACCAATTAGAATGATAGTTTCCCATTCGACTACGATAGTCAGTATATGTAATAAATTTGTAGTTATTCATCGTAATAAATATCGTTATGTCAATAGAATAATTCTTCCTGGTACCTTAATACAACAAAAAAGATACGGCAACGAAATTATTTTATGTTGTTTATATCTTAAATAATATAAAAAATAAATAATTTCGGATCACAAATTCATTTTTTTCACAATTAACTACTTTTTTATATTCCAAAAATTAGCATCCCCCTTTTTTAATTCAGCAATCGAACTAGAAGTAACACATTAGCATACATATATATTGATAATATAGCAAAAGATTTAAAAGTGCATAAGTGTTTCATTTTTTAAAGAAATAACTTGGCAGAAATAACTTTGACGAATTTCAAAATATTTTGTCATAATTTTCGTTTTAACTTCCATTCCGCAAATCAATAGCTCACATTCCAATAACTTTTTTACCTATCTACCCTTTTTTTCGTATTAAAAAAACGATGGTTTTTCAGAATGATATCATCAAAATATCTGGTTAGTTTTTGAAATTAGCATTCATATAACGCTAAAGCACATTCCCACTTTGTTGAGCCGATGAAAAACTAAAAATTTTCTCTAATAATTATGACACACTCCCAAGATTTGTTTCCTGTAAAACGTTTTTTCCGCTTCATCCGATTCTTCACACAGAAGCTAGCTCTTAGCACAAAAACTAACTGTCAGAGTGAATCGATTTAATTTCCTAAAATTTGATAAACAGAATTCATTTAAGTAATAGAAATCTGGTCAATCGAGCAAAAAGTAGCAACAATTGAATCTTCAGTAAACGCTAAATTTTTTTAGACAGGCAGTGAACAAGATATATATAGGGAAATAATGTTACATTTTTTTTTCTCTTTATATGTATCTTAAGGTTGGGAATTTGTTTGCTACAAATTATATTTGTAAATATCAATCTATGTGTGATGCTTTTATAATGCCTGTAATAAAATAAATATGCAGTTCCCGTTAGTAAAGTTACATTTATAAAAATTTAAAAAGTAATGCTGAAACTTTTCTCATCATTTGAAGGCACTCGTGATGATTTAGAGAAAATGAACAAAATTGCAATTCGGCTTTTTTATGAAAATAATAATAATAATAAAATTGTAAAATTGTAAACTATCAATTAAAATAATTCAAATTTTAATGTTGATATTTACTTCCATTTCTTGTATTTTACTTTACCATGCATAGGAAAATTAATCAAATTTCTATAAAAATAGTTTTCTGGAAGCAAATAAAAACTAATATTAAGGAATGAAAATGTAACTGATAAAAGGTCCTAAATGAAGAAGTAAACAATAAATAACAAAAATACACAAATAAAAATCTTGGAAATTACAAGAACAAATTGTGTATTTAAATCAATTCCAGAAAAAAATATTTTCTTGGTATACGCAATAATTTATCTTTGAGGTTATTTATAACACTCACCTAAACGGGACAAAGAATTTTTCCACTAAAATTTGTAATAAAACTTAAATTCTAGTGAATCCTTCGTTTCAAAATTATAGCCTCAAAATCATGGATTAATGTGGGAAGATTTAGAATAGATAAGTTTTTCGTATTCTTAGATTACAACAAATTTCCTCGTTTGCTGTTTATTCACAGTAGAAATAAATTTCTCTGTTAATATTGTGGTGAATTCGAGAAAAATCCGTTTTTGTAGTCTTCATGCATTATTCGTCTTTTTTTCGATCTATTCAACATAAATAAGTAATAAATCAATAGAATTTCCACATTTTTAAAATTAGAGTTTTAAATAATGGTTTTCTGTACTTTCACGTTAATTTCCATTTTATTATGTTTATAATATTTTCGATTTCAGCGATGAGTAATATAATTTTTTTCGCTATAAACATTTCGATTTTTTTTTCTGTACTTTTAAGTTAAGTCGATCCCAAGAAAAATTTTGAAAATTCTATAATTTTAATATCTTTTAAAAGTAGTTATATATACTATTTTATTGAAACTAAATAAAAATGTTCAATACCTTTAAAATGATAAATATATTCATTATTTCAATGTGATTCTGTTAAAAGGTTCTTTTGCTCAGGAAAAGCATAAAAGGCGAAACAGGCTTTACCTCTCTTATTCATTGTCTTTGATTAAATTGATATAAATTATTGAAATTCCTTTGAAAATCTTATACTCTTTATATGCACATCTCTTATCTATACCCCTGAAGCTGTTTGCGATTCATAAGACAGACAAGAGTCTCGATATCCTTTATGTTTAACAAACTCCATTCTGAATATCTTTCTTGCTAGTTGATTACAAATTTCATTGAATTCCTTGTTTTTTTATTAGCGCAGTGCCAAGAAACTCATCTCGATTTATTTCTTCGCAAATGAGAAGGCAGGAGCCCACTTGAGTCGAGGGTAATTCAATTGAGAGGAGAGCTCGGAAAAAGTGAGCTCCTAATTTGAGACGGGCCTGTCTTCTCCTCTCAATTCAATTACTCAGTCATCCGAATGTGCTCATCGATTCACTAATTGTGTTTTTCTCCTTCGAATGACTGATTTGTGCATTGTCTGCACTCAAACTTACGAGCTCGGCATGAAACTGGAGAAACGACACTCTTTAATGAGTATAACATACATTTTACGAGTACATATTTTAATTCTGACTATCATAGTTATAGAATTAAAATGCATAGAAAATTGATACTTTTACACAACGTCTTATTATACAGTTTGTATTCTAACAATCATGTCGTGTTTCAAAAATATCAAAAATGGAAAAATTATATAACAGAAACTTTATTAGTTTAAGTTTTTGATAGATATGGAAAGGTTGGAAAAACCGTTTTGTGCCTTTAAATGCTTAAATAAAAGGCTATTAATCTGAGAGAAAAAGTTTAAATAGCAAATGCCAGACATTAAAAATAGTTTGTACAATGAATCATCGAACGCTCAGATAACTTAGTTAAAAAAGGAATTTTTTTAAAAAAATATGAATATGCAAAAAAAAATTTTTTTTCTATTTCAGCGAATATTTTAAAATTCTAGTAAGTACATATGCGCAGAAGGAAATGAATGGAAAAAAATTTTAAGACCTGAATATTTTTCGAAAAATTTAACTTCTCAAAGAATTACAACAGTCAAAAAATATCATTAATTACTTTTCTATCAGCGCAATTTTGAGAATTAAATAAAAAGAATGTGGTGGAGAGAAAACTTTCTTGTGATCATCGGAACGACTTCACTTTCTTTCATCAGTTTGATCAGAAATTCTTTTTTATTGACAATGTGCAGAGATGTAAATTATTATGGTCCGTGTAATGGAAGCAACAGCACGTAGGTTTCCATAAACATTTATTTAATGATCACATTAACACTAAACAAACACAATACACGAAGACAAGACATTCACGAGGATAACTTAACAGAACAGCATATCATCTCATTTTCATTACAATCAAAATGCACTATGGGATGAGTGTCAAATAAGACATCTCCCTACTATCCAAAAAAGAAGATAGAGTAATGCAACGGCTACAAGAACCTATTTTGGAACCGTTATTCTATAACTTCACATGGCATTATAATGATAGATTTCAAACCAGAGGGTGTTTGGGACAGCCAAAAAATTCGTAAAGCAAGCAAAAAAATTTCGCATTCTCTCTAACAAAAATGAATTTGTGTTTTAGACGCATTTTCTCCCCATCAATTGAAACCAAATTTAACATTAGACTGCAATTAGTTACCAAACCGCATACCAAATTTGTAATCACGTTTTCGAGTTATCGGGTTTGCATGCTTCTGAAAGTACAGATCTGTACCAAAGTACATTTAATCTCTTGTTAGATTTGATTCAAAATTTGATAGGTATCTATAATATTAACTAACTCTGTGTAACGAATTTTATCCGAGTAACGTTTTCAGTAACCTGTTAACTTATATACGAACGGTCGGACTTCAGACTTCCTTTGAATAAATTTAGTTTAAAATTTGATGAAAATCTACAAATTTGATCGTTGTTGTTGTTTCTAATGGCACTTTCCATAGACAAGCTCGCTGATTCTGTCAGCGATTTTGAGCCTAGGTTTTTTTTGCCTAGGTCTCCTTTTTATAGGGACCACATTCACACAACTCACAGATAGAACAAATGAAGAATACCCATACCAGAACCGGGACTCGAACCAGGATGCCCAGATCACAAGGGAGACGGGCTACCTCTTTGCCAGGACGTTGGCAGAAATTTAATTGTAAATTATATATCAAATTTCTTGTGTCTACATCAAACCATATTTGATCAAGTTCACAGACATGTAAAAGACATGAGGACAGACATTTTTCAAATAAGTATTTTTCTTTTAATACAGAGATGTCTTAAACTTGAAGATTCGTCACAATCTCGAGTTCGTATTTTTTCATCCTTACTATATCTTCTCTAATGCTTCGTATACAAGAAAATAAAAACAAGATTGAAGTTAAATGCAAAAGGGAAAAAAGGAAAATCATAATTTTTGGCGATTGTTTCCCTTTAATCATTAGGTAGCAGTTTTATGAAAGTGTCTGTCGTTGGAAAAAATGCCCAGTCAATAATTGAAAGCAATAAAACTTTTTGATCAACAATTAAACTGTCGAAAAACTTGTTAAAATGAAAGAAATAATTATACAGAATGAAACTTTTGGACAAATACCAATTAAAAATTAAATGGTATTTGCGTAATGATATGTTCCAAAATTATTGAGAAGAGAAAATGTTAGAGCCACGTGCTCGTGCGCGTTAAATTATATTTTTATTCATTTTGATTGTTTCATTGAATGAGTCACTTTAGTATTGTATCAATGCAAGACAAAGTTTTTTTTTGGATCGTTTCCAATACTAAAGTGACTCATTCAACGAAACAATCAAAATGAATAAAAATACAATTAAACTTGCACGAGCACGTGGTGCTTGGCCGTTCAAGAAATGAAGTGCTGACGCGATAAATTGAATTAGATTTCATTTTAATCTTTTTAAAATTAATTTTGTAAATTTATCCATATGCGACCTAACTTTAATAAATAACTGTTGCATTATCTAGATCATATAATAAATCCAAATGGCAATCCCCCATCAACAGATTTTCTTACATCCTTTTGTTGCATACTGGATCACAAGTTAAGACATTGAGTTTTGAAATTATTGAATTCAAATCGTGTTATTGTAATCTTTATAGATTGTATACATTTTCAAAAGATTATATTTATTGCACAAAGAGGCCTCAATTCTTCACCGTCGATGTGTTTTCTTTGTCCATCTGTTCTATTAGTTAATCTGCCGAAACCTTTGGATCTTTTTCTACTTATCCACACAGAAGCCTTTTTGACAACAAAAAGAGGGTAAAAAAAGCAATTTCCGTTTTCTCTTTCATTGTGCAGATGTGAGATTGTAGGTTTTCTTCAACTTTCCAGGCTAAAAATACATTAACCATAGAAAAGAGAATCTCAGTACTTACAAAACAAAAGGACTGATGACTGAGCTTTGAAAATGATGTTTTCCTGCTATTTGTGGAAAAAATTTTGGTCTATTTTGAAAAATGTATGATAGTATACGAATTATCCTTATAAAGCATTGAAATTCCACATTTGAACTCATTTTGGACACGGTGAGATGATGGGACTGACAAGTGGGATGACACTCCCGCCAGCGAGCTTCCAAATCATACCGGCCAGGGCTATTAATCCTCGAAGCCAGATCTAGTTTAGTTTTAGATATATTAACGTCCCGTTGTAAAGCAACAGTACGGCTTCGAGACGTACCTTTGGGTCAAACCTCGTAATTTTTAACCGCAGTCAAAGGCGATGATGAAATCGGAGCTGGCAAGTGATTATATGAAATGAAATAAATAGGAAATGTGATATTTTTTACAAACAATAAATGCGAAGGAAAGTTTGTTGGATCGTTTGCAATACTAAAGTGACTCATTCAATGAAAGAATTAAAAATGAATAAAAATACAATTTAACTTACACGAGCACGTGATGCTTGGCCTTTCAAGCAATTCCTGATGTTCTGACATGATACATTGAAATATGCATAGCAGATTTCATTTTAATCTTTATTTTTAGTATTTTCTTTTTTAAAAACTTTGTTCGTCTAATAGAAACAAAACTAAGAAAACACAGGGTGTCTGCTCCTCCTTCTAATGCTGATGAATAAATCGCAAAATTATAAAATCCTCTTAAACATTGGGAACAAGTTTCCAATAATTATATATTTGGTTCAAAATTGCAATAAATAATCAAATTGGCCTTTTCGCCCACCAATACACGTGATCACGGTTGCGTGCTGAATTGCGTGTTTATTACAAAACTGTTGCATTTTCCCCATTGAATGTGGAAATGGCTAGCGCGACCTTTAGATAAATTTTCGAAGAACAATTTCGCTGTTCTACTTTAACAATTTACTAATCGAAAAATGAACTTCGATAATTAAAAGCCACTACTGGATAGATTGGTCTTTTTTTTTCTAATATGATAATATTTTGAAGTGACATATTTTCTATAAATTATGTGATACAAAAAAAAGACATACAAAGAGCAATTTGATGTGTAACGCATAAAATACTATTCTCATTGGATTTAAAGCTACAATCAGGACATGTGGATATTTATTGGGTATTAAGTAGATATTGAGAAAGGATTTTTCAAAATTTTAATTGACTTAATTTTAATTAACAAAAATTAATTTAAAAACAAACAAAAATTAATTCAGGTAAGGGAAAAAAATCAAATGATCTTACAGTAATATTCTTAACTCGAAAATACTAAAGTCAATTCATGCTCGCTTGATACTCGTCAACTACACGACGATCAGTTTAATTACCTTCTATTAAAGAGAGAGGGGGAGATGGTGATGGCAGTCAGATGATGATATTAAAAGTCACATGACTGAGGTCACGTGAATTGGCCCACTACTCTGGAGAGACTATACGTGATAAATTCGAACCTAGGGACGAATAATTGAATAGGGAAGTAGACAACTGCCTGAGTGCCTGGAGTCCAAGAATTTTAAAAGCATTTTCAAATAAATATCATTTTGTGTCTTTCATTCAATTTATATGGGATATGAATTAAATTTCAGAATATTATTCTTGGGACTTTTAATTTTCATAGTTTGAATTTAGCTAATAGACTGCTTTTTTTCTCTTTTAGAGTGAGCTTACAAATCTATAAACTGGAGAAAAACACAAATATTTAAACTGGGTTTAAATTTTTTAAAATCTTTGTTTTTTAAAAAATTAAATTAATTTTTTTAAAACAAAGTTTAAAAAATAGTTTTAAAATCGTTATTGATTAATCATTTAATCGTAATAATATTACTTTTAAAATTAAATTTAAATAAAGAATTTTTTTTATTGAATTAAACTTGGAATCAAATCGAATCAAATTTTGAAATTAAAAGTAACATGCAATAATATACTTTGGTTTTTTTTTTAGTTTATCCTGCTCTAAAATAGTAAATAAAGATATTAAATAAAAAAAATGTCAGACTTTATAGGCCCAGGAGTGTAAAAGTGAAAAAAGCTGCAGGGTCCATCTGATCCTATCTGAACCCCCCGACAAACGAATGTCAAACGTTTTCTGAAGGTAACGGTAAATATAATTGATATTACATCGTTATTGGGACGAAAAGTGGTTTTGCGGGTTTTAAAAAAGTAAATCTTGAGTTTTATTCAATTCTTACTATTAATTCACTCTCTCTATATACATATCTTGATTAAAAAAAAATTCAATCGTTAATAAAATACTTTTTATTGGTCCACTCAAGTTCAAATACATTTTTTTAAACTTGTAGTGAATGACATTCGAAGTTAAAGCAGTTTTTTCAAATATTAATTCATTCATTGAATTTAATTCATTTTTAATACTTTAAAATAGAGTTTTAGCAGTTTGTAATGAAAATTGAAATCGACAGGCAGTAGCTCGATCGGTCAAATGCGAGGATTTCAGTTTTTTCCGCGAGCAGGTGAAGAATGCGAGTTCGATTCTTGTGAAAATCAATCTTTTTTTGATAAATTATTTATATTAACTGTAATTATTTAATAAATATTAACTAAAATAGAATTTTTCATTGTTAATATTACCAAGAATTGACTTTTAACTCTTTAATATATATATTACTTGTTTTCTTACGAAATTCTTCCTCTCTCATTCAATCCAGCATTAAATAAGCATCAATGGCAACGTGAAATAGAAGCTTAGCCCATTCTGCACAGTATCTACTAAGGATTGGATTCCATATACAGCTGCGCCATCATTTCATTTCGAATTAATCTTTCACTCAAACGCTATTCTACCATCTAAAGTATGTTCATTTTCAAAACGATTTGCCTTTCAGAAGAAATCATTCGTCCTACAACTGTTGAAGCTCCTTCGATTCCCACAAGTTATTCCTAATTCTGAGCTTTTTTTATCTTTCAACCTGTTGTTGGAATTGATTTATCATGGAAAATTATCTATCTCCTTTGCAATTTACTAAATGTCCTTTATTTTGCTATCGAACAAATCGATTTCCTTTGCCACATTGGTTGTTTACAATAAAAGGCACTCGCATGCAAGAAAATGTTTTCCAGAAATATCGGTTCGCGATATTGATAATATTATCATATGTAGTAAACTACCGATAAACAATTTTTAATTGGATATTCGGTGGAAGATTCTTCGAGTTTTAAGAGAAAGAAAAACATTGTTCGATGTGGTTCACATAATGAACTGCAAGGTTCATATAAAACAAATAAGTAATTTAATGAAATATTATTGATGCTTTGGTAATCAATGAAAAGAAAAAGATCACGACCCTTAAAGAAATATATCACGTCTCGTTACTATAATAAGATGAAAACTACGCGCGCTTTATAAAATGCATTGGTTTTGAAAAATTAATTTAGTTACATCATCGTCTCATCTTAAAGCAACACTAGAGCTATTTTGAGATAGAACCTCGTATTTTAGAGCCGTGGCCAGATGACGGAGACGACACCTGAGCTGGCACCCACCACTCTAAATTTCCCCAAAACACCAGCGAAAGGGCATTCGGCTCCGACGGATTTATTATGCACCAGATCCATTTACTTATGATTCTTCGATTCTTCGGTAGTACAGCGATTCTTCAGTAGAATTGCATCGCGGACCTGGATCCCCTCAGCTTCCGAATTTATCCGAACCATCCGAATACTTATCTTACATCAAAACTGCTGCGGTCCTTCGAAACTTCAGATTCTCACTTTTATAAAGAAATTTTGTAGAAAATGAAGATAGTGTTCAAATTTTGGAGAAACTGACGAATGAAAGCATTTTTAAAAACAGAATTAAATTATATCTGGTATAAAAATCAAGCGCGGTTAAACCTCGAAGTGTTGAATGATGGTTTTAACGTCATCATTATATAATACCAAAATGACGGGGCCTTTCCCGTTCCATATGTGGTTTGATTGAAAAAAAAAAAGATTTTTTAAATCGAAAAATGATTTTTCGATATAAATGGGAGTAACTTGTGTAAGAGAAATCTTATTCTAAAACACGATTTCATTCCAACATTGTTCTTAAAGTGAGTAGAAACTTTTGTACGGTAACCAAATAATTTGGAGAGTCGTTAAAAACAGCGTTTTAAACAGCTTAATACGTAAAATGCCATAAGATAATTTTTACTACAAAAGATAATTTTAAAAAGCGTACAGAAAGATCTATACTTGAATCAAAATTTGAAGCAATATTTACCATTTAAAAAAATGTGTTATTTAAAGAAATACAGTTTATAAGAGGACATTACAAGTGTATAATGAAAGTCGTAAAGATGGAGCAAACAAAAAAGATAATATATTTTTACGAGCAGTACAAAATAGAGATAGTAATGTTTGTAGTCCACTTGCCATGGACGAGCTCGCTGATGTATCAGCGATTTTAAGTCGAGGGTGCGTCTATTTTTTTTTTTTTTAGTACCGTCAACTAGGACCAAGAGTACATCTAAGCTATGTACATTCGAATGCACCAATCCTTTTTACAGGAGGGGGGGGCACATATCTCACAGATAGAACAGATGCAGAACAACCATGTACAAACCGGGATTCAAACTCAGAAAGCCCAGATCACGGAGAACCCCCACTACCCCTATTCCAGAATGCCGGCTGAGATCACAATTATTTATTCAAAAGAAAACAGTTCTCGTTAATAATGTTCAGGCTGTTAGCAAAAGTAACAATATCTTCGTGCGGATTTTCGTGCTTACAGTTTTGGTAAAAAGTTATTTAATTTAAATATTTTTCTTAAATATGACTAAAATAAAGACTCATTTATTTTTCTGAGCTATTTTTTTTTGTTTAGCATAGCTCTTATAATACTAACAACATGTAATGCATAATTATGTGATTAAAGTGGTACTATTTATTGTAGAATTCAATCACTGTTACAAATACTGACGGTTACAGTATTTTCTCAATATTCGAGAAAGTAAAAATGGCAATATAATAGATTCTTATGCTTCTCTTGTTTTCATTCAATAATATAATAAAAATATTCCGTTATTAAAGTAAAAATGGACGGAAGAAGTCTTTCACAAACGAACTTAGTACGGCAGACTAAGAATAGAATATCCAGAGCTTGAAGACGAGTATTTAAATGAATCTTCAGAATTTTTCAAAACTATAAATTTTAATGAATGTAAATATTATACATATTCAAAAAATTGCAGATTTTAAGTAAGAAGAAGAAACAACGACAAAATATTAGCTTAAAAGAAGAAAACATAAAATGCCTTGATATTCCAAAATGATTAATATTCCAAATTGTTGTTATATCATTCAAATACGAAGGAGAAAGTTTTATGATTTGGAGATGATTCGATGGGATGAATTGAGTTTCCAAGTTGGAAATCTGAATGCAGGAATGAGAGTGAAAACCTATTTCAAATTGAATTAAAATTAAAGTGACAAAATAATTTTCGCTTCCAGTAAGTCAATGTTTAGACTTCACGCTTCAAGAAGGATTAAAGACTCATCGAGATGCAATCAAATCGCTGGGTCTGCTCTCTAATCAGAACTAGTTCTTGGCGTGTTATCGTCTGGAACAATGTTTCTCAATCTTTTTTCTTTTTACTTAAATTATCGTCACTATTCCACGTCCCGTATCACCAAATTATTATCTATAATTACTAGGATTGTAATTACACATTATAGGTTATTTTTAAGTAATACTAAAAAACAATGTACAGGTAAAATAATAACATTATAATACAAAAACATTTTTATAATTATAGTTTTGTGAAAAATTATGTATATCGTTTCTTGTGTGTGTGTGTGCATATATATATATATATATATATATATATATATATATATATATATATAAATTACGTGTCACGTTGTTTGTCCGCGATGGACTCCTAAACTACTAAACTGATTTTAATAATATTTACACATCACTTGCAGTTTGATCCAACTTAAAAGATAGGATAGTTTATTTTTTCGAAATATCAATTAGTTCGGAAGAAATTAATTAAAACCCCTTAATTTCTGTGAATTAAAACCTGTAATGTTACTTTTCGAGTGAAGCACGGCCTTCTGGAACAGCGATCGCTGATCGGATCGTTTTGTTCCGTAAAACCGCGTTTTTAAAACTGCCATCGTTACACGTCCGTTCAATTTATACTCAATATCGCAGTGGATCGGATGGACTTTCTATCGTAGACCACGGAGGTATAATTTATTTTATGAAATATCGACTCAGAAATTAAATATCGATTTTTTTTTTTGAAAAAATGTCCATTTTGGCGGGTCTATTTCTTGAACGGCCCTGTAAATTAGACGCTTAGCTGGGAAAATACAGAAAATATGTTTCCTGAAAGACAATACGATGTAGTATACTGCAATACAATTAAAAGAATCGAATTTCTAAAACTGAATTTTTAGCGAATTTTTAATGAAGAGGTGAAATTTTGCTTTCTTATTTAATCACACCGAAACTTTTCAAGATAACTTAATCAATTTGTTTTACATAAAATTGGATAAATTTTTCAAAATCGTGTGAAAGATTGTAAAAATCTGTTAAAAAATTGGGTATTTAAATTTTGTTTGTCACTTTATTGATTTTTCCTCTTCGACGTTACAAGTATAATCCATTGATATATAAAAATAGGACTATACTTTTTTTTATAATTTGGCATTGCTTTGGCACATCCTGATTAATTTTGAAAATAATCCAGCAAAAATTACGCGTTTTATGAATTCATTCCAGGTTTTCCACCTCACATACTTCACCTGAAAGTTGGGACACAAGTAATGCTACTACGAAACCTTTGTCCACCAAAGTTATGCAATGGCATCAGACTACAAGTAACTAGACTTAATAAGTACGTAATCGAAGCTACGATAATCACTGGATGTGTTCGAGGAGCGTTGGTTTTAATACCCCGCATTCCACTAATTCCGTCGGACTATCCTTTTTAATTTAGAAGAGTGCACTTTCCTGTAAAATATTGCTTTACAATAACCGTTAATAAGTCACATTGACAAACATTAAAAGTAGCAGGGATCGATTTAAGAGGAGACTGTTTTTTACACGGCCAATTTTATGTAGCTTGCTCCAGAGTCAACTCATCAAGCGTCTTAATAATTTTAGCACCAGAACCCCCCCCCCCAAAGAAAATGTTGTATACAAAGAAGTTCTTGCTTAAACATAGGTATAACAATAAAATGTGAATGGCCTGCGTTTGCAAAGAAAATCAATACTTTACAAGGATCGGTAAGGACAAGGGTATATATATAAGGAGTCCAGAGCCCTCGGGACCCTCCCAAAATTAGAAAAAATTATAGGTAATAAGTAATTATTATAGGGGATTTTCGTTGACTAAGTGCACAAAGCACTGTTATCCTCGGCTAATTCCATTATCCGAGCAATGCCCGGTACGGAACTGCTAGTATGTATGTATCATTTTTAAAACATGGTTCATTCAAAGACTTCATGAGCATTCTTAATTGTCATATTACTTCCTTTAAGTCATTTGAGTTTAGTTTTCAAAGTTTTAAACAAATTTAAAATTTTATTATTTTTTTAATTATGCATTTAAAAAAGTTTCTTAACAGCATTCAGAAACTTTCCAATGTTAATCCAAATGTTAATTTTGTTCAGTTATTATTCACATATGAATTTAAGTTTAGATAAATATGCAATTGAATTTTTTTTAAAAAATATATATATAAGAAGTTACCGAAAATCAGTATGCCACATACTGAAATAAACAGAGGTCTGATGGTGAGCATCATTAGTTCAACTATATAAATATCAGTATTTTAATTGAATTCACCAAAATCCATTTATGATTACTCTAGCTGAGAGGAATAAAATTTTTATATAGACATAATACATTTATTATAAATAGTGATATTTTTACCCCCTACAAAAATTATTGCTGCACCTAAGAATTTTATTTGTATATCAATGAAAAAAAAAATAAAAGCATTGATAAATATTTGAAAAACATGAGCACTCGTTTATTTTTTTTT
>JAOUZG010038029.1:3268069-3338427 GCA_026289955.1 Argiope argentata | reverse complement strand
TATATATATATATAAATTTTAAAAATATAGATGAGTGTTTAATGTTATTCATAAGAATTATTGAAAAATATTTAGTATTATCAGATGTAATCGATTCTTATCATGCCTCAATAATGGCCGATGTGTCCTCTAGAAAAGTATTAATCCT
This sequence comes from Argiope argentata, assembly GCA_026289955.1. Classification (NCBI taxonomy): domain Eukaryota; kingdom Metazoa; phylum Arthropoda; class Arachnida; order Araneae; family Araneidae; genus Argiope; species Argiope argentata. Next base: position 3,338,279 of record JAOUZG010038029.1, on the reverse strand, counting down.
GCGAATAAAATATATCGATAAATTGAATTTTAAATATTCATGTTTATCTAAATAAAAACTATTTCAGAATGTATTGAATTACGTTTCTCCTGCAATTACAGACACCAGTTTGCAAAATGCTCGTTTAGATTAAGCAGTTACCGAAACTTTATCTCGAATCTCAACTGAAAATACTGTCTCCAATCCCACGCATAAAAATTGTAGAGCTGGATAAGCCCTGAGTGCCCTGATTCTTATTTCAAGACATCAGTTTTGTGCTTCGGGATAAAAACAACCAAGTATGGGTGCTTATCTCGGTCCTCTTTTAAACGCTCTTTTCGATCAATCGAAAGCGAAATTTGATGCAGAATGACAATTTAAGTAAAAAGATCATATACCAAATTTTATATATTTAGGTCATCGTGTTTTCAAATTATTGCGTTTGCTGGTATGTAAAAATACAGCTTAAGGGACGATCAACCACGTGATATTCGAAGTTCAAAATTTGATCAGATTTACATTTTAGATGTTAAATCTATGCGCCAAGGTTTATTATTATTATTATTATTATTTTATTGTTTTTATTATCCGGCAGTATCTGAGACAAACAGGGAAACATTTTTAGCCCAAAATTTGATAAAAATCTAAAAATAGCAAGCTGAATTTCCTTCATCTAGCTCACTACGTGTTTAAAATTATATTCTGAGTACAATAGACTTAATATCAAAAATGTATTTTTACGAGGAATTAGTTAGTTAGATATTTTTTTGCGATTACAATATTTTGCTACTTTGCATACGAAAAAACATACTAATATAAGATTAGATAAAAAAAAATGAGCATAAAAACTCTCTTGAAAATAAGGAAGAAAAGTTTCTACATTTCAATAAAGTGACTCACTGAGTGAATTTCACGAGTATTTTTTCTTTTATGAGCAAATATTTTTTTCTCTCTCTCTCCTTTCCATGTATATATAAAATTTCCTTTCTTTCAAATTAATTATCATTTCATTTGTAGAATTTAGGAAAAATTAAATTTAAATATTTATTTAGTGCATAATTTATTATTAAACAAAATAATTAAATTCTCAACATGCATTCATAAATAATAAATTTAAAATGTCAAAAAGTCATATTCAGATTTTTTTTTTGGCTCTCCCTTTTTACAATAAAAGTGTCTAAATTTATCCATTCTAAATCAATTTGTCATAAAGACGGCCTTTAATTTTATTTCATAATTCTTTTTATCATTTTATCATTATTTCATAACAGTAAAATTTTAAAAGATGGTACTAGCTAGTTTTGCTGGAAAACCAAATTCATGGAAAATTATCTTCATTTTTGTTTTAAAAAATTGTTTTTGTACATATATAAAAGCCAAATTATTAAAAATGTAGCAAGATACTTAAGCATATTTTGTTTGCAATCCCAAAATTAAAAGTAAATAAGGAAGTGAAATATTAATTAATAATAATTCAAAACAAATTCATTTAAAAGTAATAATTATTTAGCAGTTATTAATGAAATCATTTTTAATATAACTTGGAATTTCGAAAATTATAAATGTCTCAGATTGGTTTCCAGCTAAAAAAAAATCTCTCACGCAAACTCTCACTCTCTCTCAAAATAAAAACTCTCACGCAACTAAAAACGGGACAGCAAAATGTTGCTCGGTGGTTTTCGGTACTTCTTTCCCGCCGGATTCTTCGATTTAATGTTTTCCTTTCCAAATTATTTACTTAGTCTTCGTTCATAGAATTTTAACGAAACTGCTGTGCAATTAATTTATTCCTGTTTGCCTATAACTCGAATGCGTTGTTTTATTCTTGCTTTTGAAGTGGTATTAATGCGACAGAAATTTTTGAAACCAAGAAATGGAGGGGAAAAATGAATTCCAATGAAGACAAGTTAGTAACTGTCAGATTTGGATTTTAGTTGTGTGTAGTTTTATCACTGAAGTAGCGAAGCATGGGGAGAAACAAGACATCTACCGCTGCAGCTGTCTGAGGCGGTCTTTCGAAGACAAAACAACTTTTTCTTTGTTTCCTCTCTCTCTCTCTCGCTCTCTCTTCGATCAATTATGCAGGCAGGAATAAAAGAAATACTATGTGTCCAGTTTTATTTACCAATGCCATACTTTTGATTACTGTAATTTAATATTAATAATCACAAGCTAAATTAATGCACAATTTTTTTTTGGTTTTTTCCCCGCTCCATCAATTGTGAAGACAAGGAGAAAAAATGAAATCTACGTTCATAAATTTCAAATTACATATTATGTGAGAACATTATTATTTTTAAGTTGTTATTTGTCTTAATTAATTTAAATCATTAACCAGTTTCAACTGGTTTCAACACACACACACGCATACAAAAAAAAACCCTCCGCCAAATTATATAAACGTTGAACAGTATATATATATAAATTTAACTCATTTTTTTATTTTTCTAGTTAAAACAAAGTTTTGAAGCTCGACCGTTTCAGATGAAATAAGAACTATGATAACATAGTTCGACGTCAACTTTTTAAAAACGCATTTGCTATCAAAGAAGCATATATAATAATAATGCAATAATGATAAAAACAGGTAAAAAATAAATGCAATTAAAAGATTTTGATTAATATTTCCGTTTATGCTTTATGCATTGCCTACACGATTTCAAGCTTCAATTATTCCAAAATCCTTAACGAAAACAACATCATGTTCTCACATGATAATAAATGTTCTGCCTTTATTGTCAGTTACCAATGCTATACTTCCGGATATTGTAATTTAATATTGATAATTACAAAACATAAGTTTAAATAATGCCAAAAAAATATCGAAATATAATTTTTTATAGCATATAACAAAATAGATGGATTTTTTTTTTATTCTTCTAACTTAGCACATGGAAATCATTGCAGAGATATGTGTTCTCATGCATCAGTTCATCATAATTTGTAAATAAAATTATTTCTACTCAGACGAATTCCTTAAAATTTCGCAAGGAAACTTTTTAATCGAATTTATTTTCATTTATTATTATCAAAAGCTATATTTTATTATTTGCAATTTCTTGTCAATTTCAGACAGAAATATGCTCGCGAGTGAAATTTTTTTTCAGAAATCCTAAAATAAGCCTTCAATAAAATAATGGTTACAATTCGGATAACACGCGCCTGTAAATTAAGTAATTTTTGATTCAAGATACATTGAAAACGCAGTACAGGACAAACTACAAATGTTTACAAAATTACACACGTAGCTACTTCTTGAAATGTATGTTTTCCCAATTTTGTTAAAGATTCAAATTCAAATTGCGATTGTTTTTCCTTAATAATTTTGGCGTATATCTGGAAAAACAAAATTGCACTACTCAAAATTATTTTTTTAGAACTAGCAGTTTTCTTTTTCTTTCATTTCATTAATTTTTAAAAAATATTTTTAAGTATATTTTATAACAATTCTTCCTTTTCTTTTCTTTATCAGCTATTGCATTAATACACACAATACAAACCCGTATTAGAATGATATTAAATGCATTCTTTACTGCGAAATGATAAATTCTATAAACACATACAAATTTAATACAATAAGATGGATCAAATCTAGAACATTATTATTCCAACTATGAATTCGAACATCTATTTAAAAAATTTCGAGAGGGTGTCGAAGTCTTACCTGCCTGACCACAGATTTAATGTAAGCATGATGATCCATCATTGACGCTGGATTCTGGCCCATTCCGAGCATGTCGAACCGGGCCTCGAGGGCCGACACTCTGTCCTCCACGTGCACCAGCCGGTACCGGTACATGCACAGCATGATCCACGAAGTCAAGCACAGCACCCACAACAGTACCGAAGCTGTTTTCAAGCGCTCCACGCAGTACCAGAGACGGTTCGAGGTCCGAGACGACTTGTCGTCCACTGTCCTCTCTTCCATGGCCGCTGTCATTCGGGAGATCGCGCCATGGGTCACGGAAAGAACAAAAACAAACTTCTCTCTGACGGACGGGCGGGAGTGACGCGCACGGGCGGGAAACTCGGAACTTCTGCAGAAAGCGCGCCCCTCCGCTCCGGGTACATCCTACCGAACAGGGAGCGAAATGGGATTCAAAAAATGTTTCTGTCTGGCGCCATCTAGGGACGAGTGACTGAGATGAATTCAGAGCAGAAAAGAAAGTGAATGTCAGCTGGGGGAGTTGTAAAAAACTTATTTGGAAACTAACGCAACTCCTAGATAGTGGCGGATTTCTGACTAGGCACCTGCTTAGGATGACTGGCCTAAAGGAGACAGCCGGCAGGGCGATTTAAAAAATTTATAACAGAAGTTAAGAACGACTGATTTTGAAAAAAAAAAATTCTTTGAATTTTGAATATGTGTTTGCAAATTACTATTAGTAAAATCATTATTAAATTATTAAAACCATAAACAATTACTTACTTATAGAATAGTGAAATTTTAAACATTTAACTGAATATGTTATATATCACTTAAAAAATTCCGTAAAATAGTTTTTTTAATGGAATATTTTTTATAATCTATTAAAAAATTAAATGCATTCAGTTGTTAACAAGAAAGTCTCAAATATATTTGGCCACAAGTCAAAATGAGTTTTGCATACTATCGCAAAAGTTCTAAATATACCAGCAACATAAGGAACAAGGGAAAATGGGTAATAAATTGTAGACTCCGGAGCTGAAAAATAATTTTTAAAAGTGAAGTATTATTCAATGAAAGATAAAAGATCCTTTAATTGAAATTCGTTACTCAGAAAATATATAAATTAAATTTTAAAAATAAAATCTTTCTTACCAAGATAATTTTCATAACTTACTGTTAACAAACGTTTTGGAATTTAAAACAAATTTTCTAGAATTCCAAAACAGAATTGCGACCTAGTCGAAAGGATGCAATATATTCGCATTTTTCCAAGTAAACGTGACGATTCAAAAACAGATAGTTAGATGAATAGAATTAAGTATATAGAATTCAAAAAAAGAAAAAGGAGGAAAAAATGGTCCGAATGTCGAATAACAGGGAGTGTGTATTTATCTAGAAAGTAGATTCTGCATCAACTGCGAGCGTCAGTCTTGTTAAGGTGGAATAAATTCTATTATACATGGATGGAGAGGGACAATGACTTGTCCGAAGCTTGCCAGAGAGCATTCTTTCGCCACTAATATTACCAAAACTCGAGTGATCAGAATTCACTGTGAAATTTATTAAATAAATTACATAGAACAGTTTCTAAGATCTTTGAATAATGAGATGAGACACTTACAAGAATTTGTTACAATGTATTTCTACTTAAAGCCATTAGCATCTTTCAGCCCATGTGTTCGTAGCGGCAAAGTTAGTAACTCGATTCTTAGGAGTGAAGATTTCTTAATACATACCCTAAAAGAATGGTCCAGCAGAATCTCATTATTTATATAATAGCATAAAATCAGACGAAGTTCTGATCATATTAGCAAACTACAAGTTAGTCATAGAGTACATTTAGCAAACAAGATTTTAAAGAGAATGTACTGAGATAAGATAAGCCATTTTTTTACATAAACTAAAAATAAATTTTTAAAAGCATTGACCCCAAAATATGATTTTTAAAAGTTAGCATTTTTATTAGCAGACGTCGCTTATTATTTCCAGTATGTATCCATTAATTTTACTTCTATAATTCTATCAGGGATGTATTGTTTAATCAGATTAATTTGCTTGAATAATTTCCAATTTTAAAACTGTAAAAAACATACAAAAAACAAGCCTTATTCTCCTGAACCATTGCATTTTTTTCTATGATTTTACTTTAAATGTCATCTGAACCATCAAAAAATTATTTATAAATTTTTAGCACTTTACTATTTTTAAGTATTTGGACTTTATTTGATTATTATCCAAATACGAAACCGTTGCAGTTAATATAGAAAGCTGCCCTTAAACCATTAAACGAAATTAATAAATTAAGCCAATGGTCCACATTGCTGTATTAGCCAATGAGCTGATTGATAAATCTGTGAAAATCTTTATTTTAACTGCTAATCAGTATTTAACTGCTAATTAAAAGTAAGTATTTTAACTGCTAATTTAAATAGAATTTTAAAAATTAAGATCATTTTTTATTCTAAATGATAAACATGACGAGACTACATCAATGAAAAAACTTTATTTCTATTTACTTGTTGTTGATTGCTGTTCCAATTTGTCCAACTGAAAGTTCAAGGCTTCTCTTATTCGTTTAGATATAGATCACCTTCGAGTCAACACATGCCTTTATTACGAGAAAAAAATTATAACCATAATTCATCGCATAATTTTTTGTCCAATAAAACTTCGATACAATCTATAGGATCGTGAACATTTGAGCTGATAATTCATTTATAATTTTCAGACTTTTATCAATTTTTTAAAAAACCTACTTCTTAGAACTTCTCATCTTTTATCTTTTCAAAGTGGCATCGGATTCTACATTTTAGTAGGGCTGCAGGTGCCTGATTATAAGGTTTCAGGTTCGAGACCCGATTCCACCGAAGAACCGTCGTGTGAACGGGTTTGGTGCAAGCCAAATGCGTCAGGTCCAAACGTCTTCCGATTGGTGTGGCGAAGAAGTTCGGAGAAGGAAGTAGTGCATAAATAAAGATGTCGCCCTCGTCGTCTGACAGCAGTTCAAAATTAGGGCATTCGTACTTTAATAGTCCTAATGTTGGTTCGAAAGGGATCGTTATGTATCTCTCAGCTAATTTTTTAAATTTTATATAATCCTTCAAATAGTTTTTCCTTGAATTTTTGTATTCCCACATGAAGGAAGATCAACCTTATTAAAACAATGAATAGAATAGGGGAGTTTATAGGTAATCGAATGAGTAATGTTTACTGTTTTCGCATATCTTAACCTTCCTGTCTCTTTAAAGGAACAGTGGACTTTGAAATGATTAGAATTGTAAGAGCAACTTTATTTCTATCGTTTCATTACCAAAATGTATGTTTATATTCAACTAAAATAGTGTTATAAAATGAATTGTTCAGTAAGCGAACCAGGGTTTAGAAGTAACAAATTACACCTTAATGATTTTTCTCAAAATATTGCTACTTATTGTTGTCTCTATTGATACTTGCGATGAGCAAGTTCGTTGACGCAATCAGCGATTTTAAGTTGAGGGTGCGTCTCTTGTTTTTTAAGTAACACCAACTAGGGCGAAGAGAACGTTTTAGCTACTTAGCAGCACATTCCTTTTCACAGGGGAGGGGGGGAGCATTTATACATCTTACTGGTAGAACAGATGAAGAACAACTACTCCCGAACTGGCATTCGAACCCAGGAAGCCCAATCACAGAGAAAATACGCTACCCGTGTTAGGATGTCAGCTTGTTAATTTTAATACTTATTAGTATTATAAGTATTCAACATAATACTTTCACTGATTACAAAAATGATATTGTAGTTAGATTTAAGTATCTTTCGAATGTTCCAGGTGCCTTAACTTTTGAAGAAAAAATAAATACAATGGATGATAAAGATTTCGGTCAAACACTAAAAGAAAAAGTTGTCTGTATATTAGGTTTTGTTTTTTTACGTTAAAAGTCAATTTCAGTTTAGAAAAACATAAAGTTCGTATAAAAATTAAGTAACCTTAAAAATCTTTAACCTTTAAACGCACCTTTAAAAACTTCTAAAAACTTAGTATTTAATTGGAATTACAAAATCAGAAGCAGTTTTTTTTCCCAAACCATTTTACAATGGGTAATAAAAAATAATATAAAAATTTAAAAAATAAAAACGCCTGGAATATTTAATTTTTTAAAAGAATTATACATTTTTTTAAAATTTTTTAACAATAATAATGTATTTCGGTTTAACATATCTTTAAGAAATTTGACGCATTTACGTTTTAATTCATATGCACAAAAAAATTTCACATCCCTGACTGAATAATTTCCAAAAGTGTCCAATAGAGTTCACTGTCACCTTAAAATTCTTATTTCAAATGGATATCCAAGATTCCATTTCACTTTGATACTTGAAAATTTAAAATATCGTAGAATAGTTATTGATAACCGAATATATATATATATATATATAAACAATCACAAATTGACAGTTACTCCATTTCAAGGAAATGTTTTGAATCTGATTGAAAATATTAGTGACCTCAGTTTGGTTCTCCGCAATCCCAGGACTAGGATCGTGACCCTTCCTTTGGAACTAAGTTCTAGAGAGCTATTTCAATAACAGCTGCTCACTGGCCGTGCCTTCGGTAGCCCATCTGCTCACCCCGACTCTAAATGGCGCCCTTCCGCCCGTCATTCCCTCGCCCGGACCTTCCCGGGCGACGCGCGATTCTAGAATAACGGATTTAATTGAGTTCCTTTCCGAAGGACTTCCCTAATCACGGGTAATGAGAAAGCGCGCGAGAGACCAGCACTCGCGGATTATCGAAGCAGTGGAGCGAGGAACGGCGTTAATTGTCCACTTTCGGTGAAGGGGGGGGGGGGGAGAGAAGTAATCAGATCTTTCAAAAAGAGGCTTTGGAGCTCAAATTCCGTTACATCAATGTGGTAGACCGTGTGATTTGCTTCGTATAAAATGATTACATGAAGTAAATATTTCATTAAGATTATACATTCAAAACTGATTCGAATATTAATCTTAAAATGACATTAGAGTATCGAAATAATAAATTCAGTAGTGAGTTTGTTAAATATTTCAAATCACATTTTGAAAACGCAGATGTGCCTATTTCTTACGCCATAAAGTGTCGGCGTATAGTGATGGCAGGCTTCCATCTTAGTTGTGACAAGAATCCTGTCTCGCATTAAGTTCTCGCATCGGTGAGCTCGGAAATTGGGAATATTGATTGTCGATTTAGTTGTCTCGGATTTGGGCTAAAGCTTCCAAAACAGGAGCAACCTTTATCTGTGAGTAAAATCTCAGTTTAATGATGAGAAGTTTGTCTTCATTCTGACAAACATCCAGCATTTCATGCGGCGGGATTGTATAAATCGATTCCATATAAAATTATAATGAGCCGAATAATCGAGAAAAAGTTTAAATTATATTTATTTTTGTTTATAGTTTAATCTAATTTATTAATTTGTATGTACTTTACACATACTAAGAAAAAAATATATACATTCTAAATCAATTATCATTACAATATCCCCCAAATAATACATTCTGAATCTGCCTGTAAAATAATCAAAGATTGAGTTGTGCAAACATAGTAAATGGCAACCTCTAAATTTGATTTCAATAAAAATCCTTATTGTATGATGTAGGCCGAAATATATTTATGAGTCCTCATCGGGGAACTTAAGACTCTGGAGCATTTGTCATCCCTTCATTTGACTCTTTTGTCAGTTTTCCACACCGCTTTAGGACCTGGTGCACTCTATTTTTGGGAATGATTTGAATTCTCTTTGGAAAACAAGTGCATTTTATTGAGCACTACAGATTTAGTTACTATAATTTGTAGGTGAATTTTTAAAAATTGTTTAAAAAATTTCAATGATTGTTCTCCGAAAAGGGTTGATTATGGGCTTAAAATCAATAAAAATAACTGTAAATTTTCCTACTGAATCGAATCAAATTTAATAGAAGAGAAACGGAAAGTTAAATTACAATAAGCAAAATTACAAAGGTTAAGAAATCCAAACAACAGTAGTTAATTCATTAGAGATCGAATGTATTAAAACATGCCAACTTTCTGGCACAAAGGTAGAGCTTCTTTTTCGTATTCTGGAAGTCCAGGATCGAGCATGTTTGTTCTTCTGTGTGCTATCTATGAGACGTGTGACTGTACCCTCCTGTAAAAAGGGGCTGTGCAAGTAAATGTGGTGTGTGTGTAGCTAAGTCATACTCTTGGCCCTGGTTGGCGCTACTTCAAAAACAAAAGACGCTCCTTTCGGCTTAAATCTGCTGCTGTATCAGCGCGAAGGATTGTCCATGACAAGTGTCATAAGTGACAACAACAACAACATGTATTAAAACACGAAAAGACTGAGGAACGTGAATGGGAGAAAGTAGTAGAATGTTCTCTGTTCTCCCCTGGTTGTTTTCTTAAGCAGCATTATTCCAAATTAGCTGCCAGTGTGCACTTGTGGCTAACTTCAGTTACTTCTGAAGACCCACCAGTAAGGTAAAATACCTCCATATTTGCAGACTGCTACCTTAGATCGTTCCTAGACGATCTAAAATAGCTTGTCTCTAAAAAAATGCCACCCTTCCCTTTTACCTTGAGTTTGATTGTTCAAATATCCTCGACCGTATAAGATTAGAGCAAACTCCGCAAAAATATTTAAAGATTAAACTCATTTTAAAAATGCCATTTCTGGCGTCATGAATACTCTTTCTTTAACTATTACGTCAACGGCTACATATAAGTAAATAAATGCGATATTAGATGCATCGTTGATTATTACTGCCAAACTTACTTTAGCAACGTCTCAATTAAAATCTAACTTATTGAATTATTTAAAGATTGTAAAAATATATTAGGATACATGATTAAAGAATCTAGCGTTTAAAGATGTAATTACACAATGTGGACTCATAATCTAATCACAAGGATTCAAAATGTTAGCAAACTGTAAAAAAAAAACCCGCAAAAAATTGTGCATAATATATTGAAAGAGCAGCTCTCAGTATTAATCTAGTTTTCAAAATTTATTAACTTAACATATAATAAAAATAAAATTAACAATTTTGAAAATCGACTATGCAAACTAAAAATCAAAGGAGTCAAAGAAGAAAGTACTAAAATGTTTCTGACAACGTCCATTCTAAAGAAGAATATGATTTAGTAAGAGTGCGATCAAAAAGAAATAATCAAATATTATAATAAGCCAAATAAAGAAGTGTATTTTAGAAAATTTTTCAGAGAATATAGAGTATCTAAAAATAAAATTCACACAAATAGTACAACTGAAGAACGACTTGCCAAAATTCTAAGCGTTGATATAAAGAATTTTACAAAAGGTGAAATCATTATTTCATTAAAAAAAGAAGAATAAAAGGCGCCGACATGATTTGATTGCTAACCACTGTAATTCTGGGTTGATATTCTACAATGATGAGAATGAGTTAAGAGACATTTTGAAGGTGTGCCTAAATGTGAATGCTTTCCTGAAAAATTTAAAAAATAGCTAAAGAGAGGGAAAAAAGATCAGTGATCTTGTCTGATAAAGACCAATTAGTCTCCTCTCCGTTTATGGTGAAATTCTAGATAAATTTATAATACATACATGAAGTTTTGAAAAATGCTTTCATTCGAGATTAATTCCGATAAAGCCTTTGAATTCCTCTTTTATTTCGTAGTTTATACATTTTTTTAATTTGCTCGATTTATAATTTTTTTTACTCTTGTAATAAAATTCGTGTTTTTCTGTCATATCAAATAAGGAGGAAAATTTTTAAAAAAGAAAATTTTGCATTCCACGTTTTTATTTTAAAAACTAATAGGTCAATAATTTGAGCAACAAGCTTTGTGACTCAGACAGCTAGTATCTGAATCTTTTTAGTTATAATATTAAGATTATAAGAAAATAATAAATTTTCGAAGCATTGCTTTCTTTTTTAAAATCTGCGGTCTCATCATATAAAATTATGATCAGTAGTGTGATAGGACCAATTAATGTGAGTGACTTTTCGGTTGCAGTTGAACGATATCTAAATTCTGAGGACAGTATCGCTCGGTGATCTCTTCTTTTCTTTCCCAACTGATAATAACTTCATTCTTCTCGCATTTTTCTCTTCTCCGCGTCAATCTCTATTTGCTCTTGATCCATTCCGTTTCTAAATTCTTCTTGCTCCGATCACATCCTTTCATGTCATCTCTGACAGATTTTATAAATTCGAATAAAAAATTGTTAGTTTGGTGTTCTCAGTCATATTCGAAGAGATGTCTTCCCTCAACGCCATCCAATGCAGAATCCACGGCTGATATTAATGGTAAGGAAAAGCGTCTCGAAGGATGTACGACAAATTTAATAAAATAAGCTGAATAATGACAAAAAAACCCTTTATATCACGAAAAACACCAGGCACAGGCAATAAAGACACACCATCCCAAAACATTCAAAAATTCTTATGGCATACATAAACTTCAGTTAGAGAACTGAATCCTCGAATGAACACTTCATAGTTTAACAACAGCTTAAGGTATTCTCTAGAAGGATCTCAAATCTCCTCTTTTAAAAGGGGTATCACCACAATTATTCTGTCTTTCAGAAGCCACCATTTTTATCCCCGAAGTTATCAAATTTGTCGTTTGAATCGGAGGTTGTTGCCTTTACATTGATTTTTAACCCAAATAGAATATCTCTAAATTTATATTTTCATTGATGAGGAAGGGAAACAATATTATAGATTCTCAACAATATCGAATGCAAATGCGAATTTTGTTTGCATCTTTTATTCCTTGTGTTTTCTTTTAGTTGTCTGTCTCAAAACCAACGGCAGTGATCTTCCTGTAACTTTTGTGTATACTCTTATAAATTACTTGACATTATTAAAGGGATTATGGGAATATTGTGAAGGTTTATGATTTGTTCACAAAATATAGCCGACAATATTTAAGGAAAAAACAATTATCAGGTAATCTCTTGGCGATTTTTCTGGTGATTAATCTTTGGCTTGCTGTTATAATACCTGAAAATTAAATTTGTATTTTAGATGCGTTTTGTTTTTCAATTTATTAAAAAACAAATTTCACACAGTATTATAATTGTAGTCACAAAATAATACATCAAATTACAAAGAAGTATAGTTGTAGTCACAAAATAATACATCAAATTACATATTGTTACGAATAATTCTAACACAAGAACGATGTGAAGATGCAGACTTTTTTGTCTAAGAAAACGTCTATTAAATATACGCCACACAAGCTACAAATTCACAGCAAATTAATTCTACTTAATCCGTTAATTTTGGTTAAAAGCGAAGCTATGGATCGCATGGAAATGAGAGAAGAGACGCTCTCCCAAACTAAACCAACCGATGTAGCACGTTGTCCGATTTGCGCTTATTCCCCACCATTAAGGCGCGCCTTAAATAGCGTTCCACTTAAGTGGGCATGACACCACTGGAAAGCACCTACTCTTTCCAGACACCTGTGCAACTTTCCAGCATTCTCGAAGAACAAATCTTCATTTCTTAGCTTCTATTGCATATTTGAGTTGGTAGTACAACCCGATAGCGATCTCATTTTGTCGCCAATACATCGAGAATGCCAAATTAGTCAAATATGGCTATCTTCTGTTGTAAATCCTTTTATAACGGCCTTTTCTCTCTGACGCCTAATTCCGTTACAATTAATTTTATACAATTAAACTATTTACAAATATTTACAATCTCTATACAAAAATTCTTAAATATTTACAATATTTACATCTAATTTACTTAGAATTCACAACGATATATTTAAATAATTATACTTTTGAGTTGTCGCATTACATGCTTTTGAAAAAACAAGCAGTCGACGAATTTGGTTATAATTTGCTAAGTATTTTTTCTCTAAATGTTGTCTTGCCCAAAACTTTTCCTATCTCTTTTTGTTTCGTATAAATCATGTTGTTATATTCGAACAGCTAGGTTAACAGACTTACTCTGAATGAATTTATTTCAAATTTTCGGAAATTTAGTGTAAAGATATAAAATTTTGTCTTTCTAACTCAAGATGTTTTCGAGTTCACTCACAGATAGACATAATTCCAAAAATGTATTATTCGAATTCATGAAGGTTTGAAATGTATAGTTTCGTCAAGATCAAGGATACGAAATCTTTTGTCATTTACAGTCCTTTCTTTTCGTATACTCCACATACGAGAAATTAATTTGAAAATTCCCTTGCTCATCACCAATAATCATTTTAGAAAAAGAATTTTGTATTGGTTTGAATTTATATCTATTCATTCGAACTACAATAACAACTTCTGATAAATTCAGATTAGAATAGACCTTCTTGAGCAGCGATGGTCTGCTGGTAAGATCTCGGCTTGTGAGAAGTAGGGCTCTAGGTTGGAAACCCGATGCAGCCGGAGAGCTGTCGTGTAAGGGGGGGGGGGCTATTTTAACCACCATTGTTTCCTTTTTAAATATTACAGTGTGTTTCAATAACCATAGGTCTCCTTCCTACAGCTTCACCTCCCAGCCACTATTTTGCTTTGCTAAGTTTGTCTCATTGAGCTGTTCGTTTGCTGTCATAACTTTAGATACCGTACCTCTGAAAGCGCCGTAAAAGTTAAATCGTTAAGATTGCAATTGCTCCAGTTAGTCAAGTTCTTGTAATTTGCCCTCTTTGTAAGTCTGTGACATTTAACATTTTACGCTTTTGACAAAAACATACAACTTCGCAGAAGCTATCTCACATTTCCATGATATATAATCTTGATATTTAAAATAATTATACCAAGGATTAAATTTTAATGCTCCCGAGGAGCAATGTTAACATCATTTTTATTCATAGGTGTTTGTATTAATTTGATAACCACCTGTTTCATTGAAAAGATATGATTTGGAATTTCTACATGATGTCAAATTATATAAACGAAATAATATTTTCAAAACAATCGCCCCCCAAAAAACATTAAAATTTCACTTAGTTTTCAGTAAATGAAAATTCTAATCCAACTTTCATAAAAGTTGTTTCAAGACATAACATATCATTTTCCAAAGAAAATTTGCCATAAGGCCAGTTTTTAGGAGAGACGGGATTTATTTCGAAATAATGTTTATAAGCATCCAGTTTCCAATAAATTTATTTCATAGGGATCCCAATCTCTTCTTTACTTTCAAATTTGTAGTAAATTAAAAGGAAAAAAAAAAGAAAAAAAAAAAAACCCACGGACTTGGGAAATAAAGATGGCAGGATGAAAAATTCTTTGAAAAATTCATTTTTATAATTTTTTTAAAGTAAGGCCTGATTTAAAAATTTTTTTAAGTGATCTGTATGTACATAGTTTTGAATTTTTCAATTAATAGCAAGATATACTAAATAAACTTAATTAAATTATACATTTTTTAGAAATTATTCTACAAAAGGGTTTTAATAATTACCCTTAAGTGTCAAATCTTTTCTTAGCTTCAAAATATTCATTATATTTTCATCTTGTTTTCGCATTACAATTTTGTTCAAATAATAACTTTCTTTTTGTATTTCCCAGTTTCATTTTTATTGCTTGAAGGGACTAATGCTTCCACCCTATTATTAGTTTAAAATTTTTAAGATTAATCCAAGGCCTTGCATCCAGAACCAAAATAAGTGGACCAGTCTGAGAGGAAAAAGGTGGTGGGTATATCTTTTGTAGAAAGAATAATTTGAAATAAAAATCCTCAACTTAAAACAACTAAAGAAGAATACAGGTTTGTGTTGCGGCTTAGCTCCAAATAATGCACATGATCAAATTTTGCATGCAATGTATCTATTTTTATGCTTTCAAAGGACAAATCTTAATTATAAAACGAGTCCAACTATAAAGTAAGCATTAAAATAAATAATAAATAAAAATAAACATAGGACGTAAACCAAACAATCACAAAACAAGACTAGCGGCTGTGGTGTTCCCAAAGCGTTTTAATAAAAGTGCTACTCTAGAAAATACCTTGCATGACATTGGCGTACATTAGTCACGAAATGTTACCTTTTAGTATGAATTACGCCTTTTTAATAATTGTGTCATCCTTGACAAGTCTTTTTGTCTATAAATCCCAGATACGAGGTTAATATTACCCAAAAATCAAATCTGGGTTTCAGATCTTTATTCCCACTCGATCAAAGCAAAAATTTGATCACAACATTTAGAATATCGAGCAACATTGCGTATATATCGTACCATTGGAAAAGTACCATCGGTTCATTGCACCGTTGTCTAAAATTAAGTGTTAAACAAATTCCTGGAAGAAGACATTGGATTTTTAGTCAAGTTACACCTGAATTCCGATTTTCTTTGCATTTGATTACTATAAAATTCGATTACTTCTTCCTTAAAATCCCAAAAGAGAAAGAGGGAGAGATTTTTCAAGGTACTAAAAGTTAATTAAGTTCAATCTTTAAATTAATGTCGTATTGATATACGAAGTTAGAAGAATAATTTACATGAACGAACCAGATGGTCGCGGAACCCATCTTGTTTGAATTTTATGCAAACTTTATTACTTGAAATTGTATTTGCACTGGGTGACATTTTATACAGATGTGCATAAAGTTTCTCACCCAATCACATGTTAAAAAGTTGTCTCCATAGGTGCCATACCCAACAAAACGTGTAACCGTTGAATTTAATTTTAAAGGGATGCTTAAACTATCACAAAGTTATAACTGTTTCCATAAGTTATAAGGATTTGATAAAAAGAAATTTAAATCAAAAGTTGTAAATGCGCTTTCAAAGTCTAAATAGGTTCCGCTAAAGGGCATTGTTTTAATGAAATAATATCATTATGTAAAACAAAAGTTATCTTTGTTTTCATCTCATGGTAGACAATAATTTAAAAGGTTTTAATATTGTACAACTTTTATAACATTTTATGATTTTGCTAAAATTACTATCAATACTCTGTAAACTGATTCTATTTCATATAAAAAGGTATTATTTAGTAAGATTTGTATTTTAGTGAAACTAAATAATTAACTATACTGAAATAAAAAATTTGGTGTTGTATATGATATTTTTGTTAAATCAGAGTTATTTTTTGTAGGTAACTCCTCTTAGGTCAAGGTATTGAACGATAACTCTCTGCAATTTACTTGAATAAAGCACAATAATGCTAAAAAGCATATGGTGCAATTAGATCTGGTTTTGTTCTTATAAAATGGAAATGGGCATATCAGTTTTGAACTTTTGAAACTGCAGCTCAACAAAAATCACTTTCTATTTTTTTTCTCCCCTTGAACTAACACGAAGACTCCCTATCTGCCACAAAAATTTCAAATGCAACAGTTTCACATGTGATTTTCAAAGCAATTGATTCTTGAAACTAATAATTAAAAGGCCAAGTTACCTTATACGATTGCTACATTCTTTCAGCTTCACGTGTGCAGTGATGGAGGGGGGGATTTATAATGCTTATATTGAATAGTGAAATTCCTAGAGATCTAATAAATATATTAAAATAATATTATCTGTTCAATTATTTTGCTCTAAAATTCATTTATTTGGAATTATGACACACACACAGAGCTTGAAAGCTATTATATTTATATATCTTTAATTTTCAGAAAAATATTTCGCTTTTTATTGTTTAGTATGCATCTAGAAATATTTTTCCTTAATATAAAGTTTGTGAAAATTAAGAATTTCAACTAAGCTGCTGTCTTTATGTTCTTTCTATTCTTCTAGCGGATTTAGTTTATTATAATTACAAATGTCAAATTATAGCTCTAGTGCGATAAAATTCATTATCTAAAACTTAAATGTATCTTAAAAAAATCATTATTTTATGATGAAGCTAATTCTACTTTCAATGTAAATCAATTGAATAGCCATTAATAATTGATTTGATACACTTTATTCTCTGCCTGAGGTTCAAATCTTATTTCAATCAGAATAGTGAATCAATGTTATAAATGTAAAAACTATTCTGCTTTATAGTTTATTAGAGTCCCATTCAAATTTCTCTTTTGGAATTTTATATTAGTAGATGTACTAGAAGGAAATAGAAAATTTTGATTTAATGAATTTTTCTTCTTTTTTTGATGCTCTATTTTTGATAAGGTCCCATATTAGGTCAAACATTAAGCAGAGCAAGGTAGGCAGCAGTTGCCCACCGGTCTTCAAAAACATAATAATAAATTGAACTGGCAACGTACGGCCCGCCAGCGACAACTGATTGTCTGTTGGTTTTAAATTATTATTTTTTAATTCCCGAATATCATTTGCAAAATTTTGAAGGTAAATATTTTCTTACTTTTCTATTAAATCTCTGTAATATTCTTGTGTGTCTTAGTATTTTAAAATCGTTTTTCTTGTTTTTGAAAAGACGTTATAGATTAATCAATGAAAAAAATTGTTACGGTTATTTCTTTCGACTTCATTCAATTTTTTTTCGTTGTTTTTAATTTAGTTTCCACTTTCTTGTTATTCCTAAACAAGTTCCCCTACATATTTAATTCATCAACACAATGGATGGAGACGTGACGAACTGTTTGCGAATTGGGCAGAATGTCAACATTCAACGCACAGATGGTAAATTATCACAATTTTCTTCTTCTTTTTCTAATGAATAAATCTTTATAATGTTTATCTGTACATATAATGTAGTAAAAGTGTCTCATTATCAAAGGTTTGTTAATATTACGATTTTGTCTTTGTGTTAAAAAATTTCTTTGCAGATGACACTTGTAGTTTATTGTTTATGATTTTGAAAATAGTGAAACGGCATCCAGCTTTTCTTCTTCTTCAGACCGAAATATATTTTAATGTCATCAACTTTTAGAAAATTAATATATAATTGTTAAATGTAATGTATATTTTAATATAAACCATTCTTTCTATTCATTTTCAGATCTGTTTTTAAGTTTAAAGAGGTTTCCTCCTATGAAATAAGAAAGCAAAGTCAACTTTTGATCTATTACTCTTATTGGTGTATTATTAATTTTTTAAAAACTTAGTTAAAAATTTTATCTTGGTTTCTTTGTAAGTTTCTAAAAGAAATAGGTTTCTGTATTTGGTGTGTTAGTATTTCTCTTTAACTGTATGAAGTATTTAGTATTTTATTTTAAAATTTAAATTGATATTTTAATTTCATTCTATATGTAAAGTGGAAAACATTTCTGTAACATTTAAATTAATCTTAAAAATTTTCTTTTGTATTTTTAATATTGAGAAACAATTACTACATATGTTATTTTTACCTGCAAACATGTTAAGATCATGGAATTATTCATTTCCCACTTATTTTATTATCATAACTAATAATGAACTGGTATTTTAATTTGTCTTTGTTATGCTATATAAATAAAATTATTTTAAATATTAATATTATTATTAATAAATTATATTTTAAACTGGATTTGATTTCAGTCCTTTTATTTTTTTGTTAGGACGTATTCACTCAGCTGTGATTAGTGGAATAAATACTGTTAATCGGAGCTTGACTGTGGAATGGTTTGAAAGTGGAGAAACTAAGGGAAAAGAGGTGACATTTATTTATTTATAGTTAAAATTTGAATAGATTTGTTAAAATACTTTTTAAC
This sequence comes from Argiope argentata, assembly GCA_026289955.1. Taxonomy (NCBI): domain Eukaryota; kingdom Metazoa; phylum Arthropoda; class Arachnida; order Araneae; family Araneidae; genus Argiope; species Argiope argentata. The sequence continues at coordinate 3,319,124 of JAOUZG010038029.1, read as the reverse complement.
CATTTTGTAAATTATTTTTTAAATTCCTATCGGCTGAAGAATTAATTTGTATGAATCTAATAATTTTTCATACCATTTAATTTCACTTTAAATTATAAGCTGCATAAATGAAATAGATTAATAGTGTCTTCAAAATTTTCTTACATGATATTACTGCTAAAATGCTAATGTGTACAAATAACAATTGTGTTTTGATTTAAAATTCTTTATGTGATTCTCCTGTTGTTCAATATTCAAATCCATCCATTTCAAATTGTTTCTTTTAATGAATGTTTAGGATCTATTGTCTGATTTGACTAGTATTATGGCGATCTTGAAAACACTGAAACAATAAATAATTGTCTATTACTTTCTTAATTTAACCCTTTATAATTCTTTTTATGACTAATTTATATTTTATTTTATTGTAAAATCTGCTTCTTTGTGCCAGTTATTATTAGTGGAATATTAATGGCTTAAACCCTATTTCCTTATTTTTTTTCTAACTCTATAGCAATTATACTAAACTATAAAAAAGTAAATTAAAATATTTTTTTCAACCTATACTTCTTAAAAAATTAAAACTTTCATTTAAATTAATACATTTAAATGTTTATATAACTTTTCCAAACTTGTTATCTTTGGGAAACATTAAACAAAATAAATAAATTTCCATATTTTTAATTTATGCTGATTGAAATGCTCCTGCATAGCTATATAAATAAACAAAAGGAATCTAAATTGGTTATTAACTACTCTATGTGTCAAATAATCTCCTAGCAATGACAATTATTTGAAAATGAATAAATGAAATATTTTAATTTACTTATGTTTTGATGTATGTCAAGCTTGTCGCAAAACATAATAAAGTTTGTAATACAAAGTTGATTTAATGGTTAAGAAGGTTGTTTTAATTTTCAAATATATAGAATTCAATATTCTATTTCATTTCTTTATTTTCTGTTATTATAACCTATTAATTTTTACATTTATGCTATGAAGTATAAAACACAAATCTATGAACTTGGCAAAAGCATTATGGGCATTAATTACTAGTATAATGTTTGGATATTAAAATATTTTTTTTGAAGCTAGAAATGGAAATTTAATACTATGTTCTCTGCTTTTTTAATTATATTAATTAATAATAAAGGAGCAGTTAAATTTTTTTAAAAAAAATGAAAACATGCATCATTTTTTAAATAAGTTCTCTAAAACTAGTTTAGTTTGTTTCTGTCCCTTGATTCTTTAAATTATTTAATTTTTATAGTCTTATGCTTTATTTATAAATAAAATATGATTGGAAAGATATATATATTCAGCCTTTTACTTTATATGAGAAATTATATTTATTTTTTTAAAAAATAATTACTTTTTTTGCATATTATTTTTTCATTTATAGGCACACAGTTATATTAATTATTAGTGAATTTTGACTTTATATGTTGAATTTTTAATTAACTGAAAATTATATTTTGATGTTAATTTAAAATAAAACTAGTTCTGATTAAATTGTGATTAATGTCCGTATTTATAATCGCTTTATTTAGTTTAAAACGATAAAATTATAGTTCAATCTTAAATATTCTTCTCTCTATTAAAGTTTTATGTACTCTTTACTTTTATAAATTATGATATTTAATGGAAGTGAATTTTTATTTTGTAAAACATCTGTTTTGTTATTATATTTTTCTTTTGGATAGATTGAATTCAGTGCAATTTTCAACTTGAATCCTGATCTTTTCTCTAATGATTCTACAAAGAACACATCCAATACAATCAATTCAGTGCGAAAGGTAATATTTGTTTCCTTATCTCTTATTAGTATGAAATGAAATATATATACATAAACATTATCTGACATTAATGTGAATGAGAAAGAATTTAGAAAGGAAGAATACATACTTCTGCGTATATAATTTTTGCATATTTTACTTGAAACAGGATACTTCTTGTGTTGATGCCTAATTTTATTAATAACATACATAAAATGACAAGTAACATACTTAAGTAATGATGAAATTGTTTATAATTTTAAAATTATTTATGTTAAAAATTAGAATGGAGGTTTAGTTTTATACTATCTTGAGAAACATGGGAATACTTAGGTTTCAGATAAAAATTTAATTTGAAATTCAAAATTTCATTTGTGATTAGAAAGATAACTTTTGAAACTTAATAAATAGTTAATAACTTGCAAAACATTGTATGTACTATAACTAAAAATTGGCATTAAAAAGCTAATAATGGTCAATTTTTCAGCATTGTATGCCATAATAAGAAACTGAATAAGGTATTTGGATATTGTAAAATATTTATACAAAAGTGGCAGTTAATTTTCAGGATGATTAATAAGCTGAATTTTTTTATCAGTAGCTTTTAAATATGAATATATATATATATATATATATATTCCATTCTACACTCTTTATAATCTATGCAAGACTTTCATCGATAAATGGTCTATATATATATGTACCTATATATATTAATTTTTACTTTGTAAAAGATTAGTCTGACTTGGATAAGAGATTTAGAAACAAATATTTATATTTGGAATACATTTTCCTCTTTATGTTTGTGATATTTATTTATTCAACTACCTCTTTTATATAAGTTTTAGCTTTTGCCTTAATTTTTCTTTCTTTTTCTTACTTCATTTAGATCAGAAAATATTTTCAAACAAAATATAAGTTTTATAAAAAAGGAAAAATTTTAACTATTCAGTGTAAAAGATATTCATTTTTAAATGTTATTTAATATATTTATTAAAATGTTGATTCTTGATTTAATTAAGGTAAAATTTGCTTGGGTTCCCTATTAAATTTTCATTTGAAGGTCCATGATCTTCTAAAATAAATATTTATTGCACACAATCATGATTTTTTTTTTAAAATTTCAAATGTTTAAAGATCCAATTTTAAAAATTAAGGTCAGTTTTATTCTTATTAGCATTACATTTATAAATTTAAAAAAAAAGCCAAAGTAAATTAAAGGGAAAAAATAGTTATTCTTTCATATTTTAATTGATGAGTAATAAAGAAATTTTCAATGAACACTGTTTTATTCAATAAAATTTACTAAGCATATTACATATTAATGAGTAAAAGTACCATGATATTCATTAAATTCAACTTGAATAATTTATTTCATGAAGGATAAATAAATTATGAATGACAGTTTTTTATATTAGATTTCAAAACATTTATTTTTACTGATATTGTACTGCTTTATTAGCAAAATCCTTTTCTATCTTTTCATTTCATTATCCTACTTCAAAAAATTATTATACAGACCTATAATAAAGTATTTTAATATTTTATTTTTAGTTAATATAATTTTTAGTATTAAGCTTTCAAGCTTTTAATATGTTGCTTTAAATTATATATATAAAAAATTCATTGAAGATGCTATTATATCTTTCAATAAGTTACCTTGTATACTTTTTACAGTTAATCTGTGGGGTTTAATAAAATTTATGTGAATAATTAAATGTGTTCGTAATGTGTAATTATTTCCATTATGAAATTATAATGTTTTAATAAATTACAAGCTATAAGTTGCAATATTTTAACATAAATTTTGTTTTTTTTCTGTCACAGATAAATCGTCAGACTGTGTTCACACCTAATAAAGGTTTGTTGCATATTTTTGTATAATATAATACATGTTTTCAAATAAATCCTTAAAATTTTGGTGTATTAACCACTTAAAATTACCTGTGGTTTATTTGAAAGAAAGAAACTGCTTTGTAAATTTAGCCCATGCCATCTTTGGTTTTGGTACTAATAGCAATTTTCCCCATCATTATTCAGTCATCCTGCTTTGAGATAAAAATCTTTAGACAATTTTATCCATCAGTAAAGTTATAATTACAAACATTAAAATTTGTAGGAAACGAATAAAATATTTTAATTTATTTAAATGCTGGTAATATCAAAGCTGTATTAAAATGTTGCTTTTTTATTTTAATTTTTTATATAGAAAAAATCTTTTTTATGGTGGTAGTGGCTGAATTTAACAATTCTTAAATTAAATAATGAATGAAATTTTAAAAAATAAATTCAATCATTTATAATTACCTAATTGTCTTTTAATAGTGTAGGATCTAAATACTAAAGGCTAATGTTGTTAATAGAACTTATATGTAAAGATCATGGCATCTAGGCCAAAGGCTTCTATACTTGAGAGTTGAATTGAAGGGAACTTTATGATTTTTGTTAAGATTTTGAGACAGCGGAAAAGATAACAAATTATTGAATTTTGTGATTTTAAATTGAATATTCTAAACATTTTGGAAAGATAATAAAAATGCTATTGACTGTTTTGAAATAAATGTCTTTTGGGTTGTCAGAAAGGTTGAGGCCTACATTGTGATTATTTTGCCAATTACCAATACAATAAGTCTATTTAAAACTCTTTTTCAACTCCATTTATTGATGGTATTAACGTCTAGGCAATTTCTAGTTGGAGCTTGATATTTGCTCCATTGGTAACTTTTTGAAGTTATTTGTTGGTTGTAATAAATATGAACCAAAATTTTAGGAATAAATTTCTGTAGATATTTTATAATTTAGATTCAGGTTGATTTTCAGTGTCTGATAAGTATTATGTTTTGTTAGAATATATTATTGGAAAGTTTTGTGATTTGCATATTCACATTAACATCTTTCAACCTGTAACAGCTTGTTGAATAAATCTGCAGAATTGCAGATAGTTCTTATGTGAATTTAAAAGCTTTCTTTCTTGTTCTTAATTTTATTTGTTTATAATTTTTAAAAATTAAATAAAACATTAAAATGAAAAAAATGAATAAGTTATTAGGGGATATTTAAGTTAATTCTATTCTAAGATCAAAAAGCATCAAAATTGGCATATTTTGATGCTTTTCTGTTCGTTATGCAATCAATGTATCTTAAATAGCCATATATTTTTTTACAATGAACTAATGTCTGTGCTGTTTTGTTTGCAAACCTTGGTTTGACAGACAGGCAACTGTGTGTCTGCATGTACCTTTTCCTTTTTATTTTTCCTTTCAAAATTCACTATCACTTTTGTTTGTTTTTCTTTACATTTTCTTGTATGTATTATTTTGTTGGCTGCTTCAATTTTATTGCGATAAAAAATCATCCCTTGAATTTTTTTTCTTAAAATTATTTATATAAAAAAAGGATATTATAGTTTTTTAAACTTTAATCCATATAATTACTTTTTTAAGTTTGGGGTTTTTCCATAGTAAAACTTTTTTTTCCGGAATTGTGTGCATGTGTTTTTAATAAGATTTCTTTTTCTGCTTTTTGTTTTTTATGTATTTATTTATTTCTGATGACAAGCTATCATTGCATGTTATTTTAGGCAATATTAACATTGTACTTTTTGCCTAATACCAAGATAATTTTAATTAAGTGTTTTTATCTTTCTACTGTTAGATTTAAAAAAAATTGTTATATACTTCCATTTAAAAAACATTTAAAAAAATGAACAAGATATGTTATTAGGCGGCCAAAAAATATATTAAAAATATTCTAGATTTAAAAAAAAATTCTTGTAAAAAATAGTTGTCATAAATAATTTTGACATGCTATTTTATGCATTGCATAAGCATTTTCTTTTAATGTAAGATGATATTAGGATTTTATGTATATATATTTGCAAATACTGTCTTAATTTTAAAGGTATCTGCTTATTCTTTTGATGGAATTTGGGTCTTGAATATTTGTATGTTTAGTATGTTTTTTAATTTTTAGTTTAACCTAGTTGATGCACGGTTAGTCTGAAATTAGTTTCTTATGATAAAATAGATTACTTTGTTTTGCATATGTATCTTCTTTATACTTATTTTAGATTCAATATGGTAGAAATTTTTTAATAATGGTAATTAATGGATTTAAAGATTTTGATTCAAGATTCTAGTTGCATTTGTAACAGTGTTTCACTAAAAAGTTTATTGATTATAAAATATCAATCTAATAATCTAAATAGAATTTGTGAAAATAAAATATCAATCTAATAATCTAAATATAAATTATGAAAATAAAATATCAATTTAATAATCTAAAATATCACTTTTGGAAATAATATATTCTGGTATAAAATGGAATTTTAGTTTCAGCAATTTTTATTGGATTATTATATTACAAGGTTTATGGGCATTTTGTTTCATCTTATTTTAAACATTTAGCAATCTTCTTTTATTATTAATTTAGGAAAATAATATGGAATCAAGTCATTTTTTCTCTCTGCAATTTATGTGTTCCCTCACAATCACAATATTCCTCTTAACCATAAAAGATAATAATTTATCTGTTCTGTATTCCAAAGGGGTTTGAAAATCAGAAGGTTCCTTATGTTTTTATAATTTTTTTATTCCTGTTTTTTCCGTAGTTACAGTTAGTAAACTTTAGAGGGAAAGATTCTCGTTTATCAATGATTTGCATTTCAGGGAATGAAGTATTGCGTACAGATGTTAAGAAGCTCAACCGGAATAACACTACAGGTAAATTATAAGCAACTGATATGCTAGTTGCAGCTTAAGCTATATATCGATAGAATGACAAGACTTGACAATTCAGCTGTTTTGTCACTTCTGAATGAAATCAATGCTTTAAAATCTTAAGCAGTATTTACGAACATTTATTTTATTTATCTAACATGCAAGATGATTTTGACCTAAATTGTGTCTCACTAATTTAACATGCTGCTTCTGATTTTTCTGATTAATTTAAAATGGAAATTCTTTATTTCTTCTCTGAAGTAATCAGTATTCTACTTTGCATGATCTGATTAGCTGTCTGCATCTGGATGATTTATTATTTATTCTCTGACTAAAGATGATGGGGAAAATCAATTTTTTCCCAAAGATTTATTTAGAAAAACTTTTATTCAGCATATCATTGTATTATTTCAGTTATAATTTTTTTTGTTCAAATTTTGTTGCTGATGTAAATTTTAATGCTGTGCATTTACAAAAGAAATGTTTGCATTAGTAAAAGGAAATCATGTAATTTCATTTAAATATATTATTGGAGCTTTAATTTTCTTTATCCAAAATGTTCTTTTTAGTGATTAATTTTGACAGTAGGAATTGTTTATCATATTATGGGGATTTCATTAGTTATGTTGTTAAGTATACACATTTTTTTTAGATTTAATACAATAAGATGAAGATTTCTAAAATTAAACTGATTTTTACTTTTTAATATTATCAACATTGATTTGTTTTAAAAAGTATACTTTTACAACAAATAGTACAGATTATACTTTTCACTGATCTCAATTTTCAAATTCCATTGTTACTGAATTTTTGTGTTATTGATTTGACTCTATTATTTGGCTTTCTATCTTTTTGTTTAGTTGAAAAGAGAATATTATCTATATTTTTTGGACATATATAGCTTTCATTAAATGCTTACATGTTAATAAAGATTTTTATCTAACTCTAATTTTGAAGATTATTCAATTTTTATAATATAAGGAAATTATGCACTATTGAGCCCATATGTAGTACATTTTTATTTAGGATTTTCTTTCATAATTTTTTTCATCTTTTTTTTTCCCAACAAAAACAAAGAGCTTTGTAATTAAGATATGTTTTTTTTCTTACCATTAATGTATGTTTCTTTTGATACTATTTGCCAATATTTTAGAATTTATATGATTTTTCAATTAATATTTTGATACAATACATTTAATTTACAATACAATACAGTTTGATACAATATATTTAAATCGTAAATTTTATATTTAAATCTTGGATAATTCAAATGGTTATTGGATTTCATCCAGGCACTTAATATGAAAACTGATATAAGTTTTCAGATGAAAACTTTTTGCAGAAATGTTATTTGAGTGATTTATGGAAAAGGTTTATTTTGGTCTATTTTTTATTCCTAAAATTCTTCAAATGTTTCTATTTGATTTCTTTCTAATTAATTTTCTGTCTTTTAAGAATTTTAAAATTTCTTAAGTATTTTATTTAATGGTCAAGTTGAAAGTGCTCTGTCACTTTTGTATTGTACTAAATTGAGAATAGAACGGGAGTTATATTTTTAAAAAAACCCTTTTTTCTTCTAATAAATTTATTTTTTTAATCAACTTTCATTGAATAGTTTGTTTTTAGTACCATTCTATTGCATATCTACTAAAAAGATTCATAATAATAATAAAATAATAACACAGCATGTAACATTTTTGCTTTTTTTCAAACTTTAATTTTTTTTTATCTAATAACATTTTTTGTTTTTTTTCCTTCTAACCTTTTTTTAAAAAAATTATCAGGAAATTATGTTTTGGAATATAAAGAATTAGTTACATTATTTTTAAACTTAAGTTAATATTTAAAAATCATGTTTCTGATAATATTAATTTACTTGGTTTAATGTTATTATGATATATTTTTAAAAAAATTGTGCATTTTTGTTACATATAAATTTTATTTATGCGGGTTCTTTTAAAAAGATGTTTAGAATTTTTTAAATAAAGGTGACAATATTTGTTTATTGAATGTTTCTTCATGTTTTAATAATTTATAATTTTCATAAAACTCTTAATTTTTTTCTTAATTACTTTTAAAAAGATATAAAAATAAACAAATATCACTTATCTACCACAAAGTTAACAAATCAACTTGAAGAAAAAATTAAGAAAACTTGAAATTGAAACTGTGTTTAAAATACATTTTCTTTATAACATAGGCAAATGTAGAATTAAATTTAAACTGATTATAATTCTAATTGTAAAATTGAGAAAAAAAGAGAGTAATTTAATTGTAACTGTTTAGTAAAATAATAATTTGTCATGTGAAATAAGAATTTCATATTTCATTGTCCTATTTAAAAAATTGATCTATAATGTGATAATTACAAATCATAATTTTGTCAAACCTCAGACATCTTGAAGAGCACTCAATATCATATGCACATGATGTGAATTCAGTGGTTATTTTCTCTAAATAAACATGAAAACTTGCTAATATATATGTTAAGAATATGTTTAACTTCTTTTTTGGCATTAAAAGAAAAAGGATATTTGAACTTCTATTTTGAAATGTTTTTCACTTTATCCCTTTTAAAAGTTAGGAAATCTAGCTAAACTTGAATATTTTTTATAAATCTATCTTTTGAAAACATATTTCTTATTTCCATTTAAATGTTAAATAAATAAATTCTTTTTCTTAATTATACAAAAAATTAGTATTAAAAATAAAAGTTTAATAAGGAAAATAAAATCTTGGAGGAATCTATAATGTAGTTCAAGAGTTGTTTGTTATTAAATCGTTAAGAATTTGTGTTTTATTCCAATTTTTACTATCATTCCACAAAAATGAATTCTTAATTCTGTAATAAGCCATTAAACATAATATTTTTAATTATTTGTAAGGAAATTTTATTGAATTTATTTTCAATAGGTTCTTCACTGCCCATGCGAGCAAACCACAAAAAGAATGTACAATCAGAAAATACTCACTTGGAAATCAAATATCCTCCACCTCCTACTTCAGCAAATCCTACAGTAAATTCTGGAGGACCTTTACAACCAATACAGAAAACAGCAAATGCTAATACAACTCAGCAACAAGCTGCCTGTAAGTTTCAATCTTCGCCATGGCATTACATTTCTAAAATAAATTTGCAATGGTCTTCATTCTTGTTAGAGATAAAATAGTTATGTTAGTGGCCAATAAAAATATACCATTGCAAATCTTTATGCCATAAATTTGACATTATAGAACTAAACTAGAGAAATTAACATTTGTAATATTAACATGTAGTTGCATCATCTTGTTTATAATTGCAGCATTCTTTAAGTCACTTTGTTTATCTTGTGTATTAAAATGTCAAAATTTAGGATAATCTACTCTCATTGATCAGTACTACACATTTAAAAGTAATTATATTTCAGGTGTTGAATATTTTAATTACACTCCAATTTTGGTGTATATTGCTTTTTAAAACTGTTTCTGAGGAGGGAGTTAATTATTTCTTCAAGAATTATGATTAAATACTGTTTCCCAAATGTTTTCTTCACACTATTGTAGATTTCTTCAACTGTATACTATTTCAAATCTATATTAATAAAACTGCAACTCGAAATGTGTTGCTAAGCGCAAAACTGGAGAACGGCTTGACCGATTCGGTTAATTTTTAAAAAAATATTTTCGTTAAGACACGAGGATGGTTTTTATGGAGAGAAAAAATTTAAAAAATGCGTGGAAAATAGTTAAAATGACACTTTTCTTACTTTCCCGCCAATAATCTTCATTTCCTTCCCCCACACCAACTGAGTTAGATAGCAGGAAGTAATAAATTATGATTTGTTTAGAAAGAAATACACGAAGTCAGGTGGTTTTCATTTATAGATAACAGGATGTTTAAAAAAGAAAGAAAATAGTTGCTTTTATTATTAGTCGGTATGAATATTTAATCCATGCCGGCTCAAAATATAGTCTGGGCAGCGAAGAAAAAAAGTAATAACAAAGCTAGAAAAGAAAAGAAGGGTGTGTGTGTCACCATTATTTCGTCTGTGCTAGGTATTTTCCAAGCTGTTTTTAAGCTTTTGCATCTCTTGAAAACCAATTGTGTTTTTATTTGTTTAGTGTGTTTACATTTATGAAAATTTGAATCTCATTATTCCATAAAAACAGAATTTTAGACCTTCCCTCCACCATTTAAGTAAAATATCAATTCCGGGACGATCATTGCTCGGATAGAAGGAGAAAGATGAGTAGTACAGTGAACAGATCATCTGAAGAAAATAATAATAAATAATACTATAAATGAATTATATGATTATCAAAATTTATTTGGTTTAAAAATATTTTGGTGAAAAACCAGTTATGAGACACAGCTACATAAAATATTAGCGAGCAAACTTTAGCGAGCATTAATACTGGCGAACCGACTGGTCGCCAAAGGTGGATAGTTAAATATATAAAATGATAAAATTTCATTTTTTAATGTTATTGAATCATGTTTGACACAATTACTTCAAAAAATATCAATATAAGCTGAATTTCTGGTCAACAATAACAAAAGATAAGCAAAAAATGAACTTTTCTCCTGTTAGTAATGAAATATGATTTAATTCCTTATAATTAGAAATTCATTTAACCTCTAGAAAGTGTGAACTGGATTTGAAATGGTAACATAAATATAAGTAAAATGAGATGTGGTTATGAAATTTAAATAACAATAATAATACAGTTCATAATCGAATATAAAATCAGCCTTTATTACTGTAAGTAATTTAAGAACTTAAAATAAAAATGATAAAATCATGTATTTAGTATGAAAATATGTAGCGTAAAAAAAAATCAAAACTTGTCACGACTTTAAAAAGCTATTATTTATTGTTTGACTAATAATATATACATTGGATTTTTTTAAAAATTCAAATACATATTCAAACTTCTAGCCCGACGTTGTTCTAATGTTGTTAAAGAAGTGGATAAAATCAAAAAGCAACGTGAGGAGAGACGAGCAAGGCAAGCCGAGAAGAAAGCTGAACAACAAGGGGATCCAGGAAATCCAAATTGGGAATTCATGAGCATGATAAGGTTAATATTTTACTAATTACCTTTTTTCTTTCTTTTTAATAGTATAAAAGTAAATAATTTATTAATAACTACATTCAGGATGCCAAATTCTTAATCATGGCCTAGACTTAATATCTTAGCTTTTAAAAGATAAGTGTGCATTTTTGAATTAAAAAAAATGTTTTTAATGAATTATGTTTCAGTCAGTAAATGTAATACTAGAAAGGTTATGCATATACATTTTTGAAAAATCCCAAATTTCTTCAGTCATATTTAGAAAAGAAAAATTTTGATATTTTAACATACACTAAAAAAAAAAATAATTTTTTTTTGTTATTAAAACTGATTTTGTTATAGCTATTTAAAATAAATGGAAATCATTTACAAATTTGTTTCAAATAAGTTATAAAATTAAAATTACATATTTTTTACAAAATTTTAAATTAGATTTACTCTTAAATCCAAATGACATTAATATATTTATCTTCATTTAATGCTTTGCTGTAATTCGAATTATATGTCTATTCTAAGACAGCTTAAAAATTAGCGTTGGACTATAATTAGATTAAACACTATGTATGATGCTAAAAAAAAAGTCACTATATATAGTGTAAAAATATTGAAAGCATTTAAAAATGGTTTTAGTAGCTAAGTAGTTATTAATTGTTAATCAAATTGATCAAGTAATATTAATGAAGTAAAGCAATTTAATGATGTGCACAAACAGGATTTTCATGTGTCAAATTCTATTTGAACCTGCTAGACTTTTCCTTTTACCTCGAGAATACTAATATATTAATATTTATTTAGTATTTTCTTCATTATGTTCTGTATGTATTAGCACTAATTAATGTATGGGAATACACAAATTAATGTTGCAAGGGTGCAATTTGTAATTCTTTCTTAAAACAGAATTTTGCACAAATATTGTGCAAAATTGATAGGAGTTTACTGGTAAATAATTCAGTATGATATATAATATTTACAGTAAGGATTCTTTTGAAATTATCCATTTTATAAATACAGTAGATGTAATTTGTATATAGAGTAAATTATTTTTTTTTCTAAAAATGTTTTACTTCTAGATCACATAATTTAACTTCAATACATTTGATAAATTATTTTATTTTTAATGTTAAAAAATGATTTTTTTTTAAAAAAAGAGGTCTTGTATGATTGAGAAAATGGTGTATATTTAACATTAAAAGTAAATAAATATAGGATATAATAGTATAATATTTACAGTAATGATTCTTTTGAAATTATCCTTTTTATATATACAGAAAATGTAATTTGTATATAGAGTAAATTATTTTTTATCTTTAAATGTTAATAACTTTTGCAGATAATTATGTTTCAATCCATCCTCAAAGTCTTCATCTTGCCTTTGAAAGCATTCTTCTTACTTTATCATATTACTAAATATTTTGTTATACTTGATGGGATATTAAAACTAGATTTTGAAAGTCTGCTACAAAACCAAATCTTTTTATTAAAGTATAGGTAAAGTTAAGCAATTTGACACTCTTGATCTGTAGCTGTATTCAAATATATTTGGTTATTGATGTAGTCAATAATTTAAATATGAAAAATTTTAGTCATAGTTTTCTTATTTGAGTAATATAATTTTAAGCCAGTGTTTCTTGGAATTATAAATTATTTTTGAACAATGTTTTCGGTCTGAGAAATGTCTTAAGAAAATGGCATAAAATTTAATGTAGAAAAAAAGCCTTAAAATTTTAGCTATTAGAATAAATATTAAATTTATATATGCATAGATTACTGCTTCAAAATAAACATTTTTTTTTAAAAAAATCAATTGCTAATAATTACTTGTGATCTGTAAAGCATGGGATGAAGTAAGAATCTTGGCATTTTGTAACTAGTTATTTTTACTACAGACAATGATCTTATGAAAGTAACTTCTGCAGCAAATTCTTTGCCAATGAATTAAAATAAAGTTTCTGTGTGAAGAATAAGGAAATATAAATTCATAATAGCACAACATAATTCCAATAATTGGAACAATTATGATCAGATTGAAGTCTCAAAAACAAAATTAAGGAAGACATTTTCTTCTCTTACAAATTCACTCTGTATTTGATAGCTCTTTTTTTATTTTTTAAATGATTTTTTTATGTCTGAATAGCTTGTTGTATGCTTTTAGAGTTGCCTTGTGTTCCTTTAGAGTTCTTAGTGACAAATATATTATATAATGTGTTTTCTTCTTAATTACAGCATAAATCAAATGTAAAATTGGAAATAAAATATAAAACAGAGTAGGAAACAGAACAATCAACGCACTAATAGTTCGCCAAAAGAAATTATTGCGAAATACAAAAGACATTCCAATAGGGAAATAGTAGGTTCCTCAAAAGCCCTTAAAATTACTTAATTATTGTGTAATTTTAATTGCTCATTATTTTTTGCCAAAAAGATGCTGTAATCCTTTATTCAGTGTGTATTAATTTGCAGATAACAATGTATTGATGACTTTCTTTCACATTCACTTTTACTTATAATTTATTTCCTTTGTGTTCTTTGCATTGTATCTTTTGTATTCGTTTCACTTATTTTTATTTATTTATTTTTGATTCTGTTTCCTCTTATGCATTTTAGGCTGTTTTCTTTTTTTGTTTGATTTACTTTAGCTTTTTGCTTTAATTCTGTATTTTTATTTGTTTTTATGTTTTCTTGTGTGTGTACTTACAAACTTGTGTTTAATTTATACTTATTGACTAATCTCTATGTGCAAATTTTTTAGTGTTCTCTTATTAAATTAGAACAAATCTTTCTTCTGTGAATAAAATTCTTAACTATCAATGAAACATATTTTTCAGGGAGTACGTCAGCCAACTTGAATATAAACCCATTAACATAACTGATCCAATTCATCCTCTTCAAATTTGTGTTGCAGTCAGGAAAAGGCCGATGAACAAAAAAGGTGAGTTTTACAAGTGGAAATAGTTTCTACACTAAAAATATATGTAATAGTTTTGTAAACTTTTCATATTAACAAGGCTAAATATATGTTGCGACTTTCAAATATTTTCTCCACAAACTTCTAGTAACTTATAAACAAACATTGCCATATGAGACATGCTCATGTCCATAAATTCAGCATTTAGTATAATCTGCATTAATATATTTCTTTTTGAATAGTCAGATGTTATTTTTTTTCTCTTCAATCATTTAACAAAGATGGTGAAAAAAAATTATTTAGAAATCAAGGATGAAATGTGCATTTTCTTTGATTAACATGCTCTTCGATTGTTACCAGCAGATGCATCATATAATTGGAGAAAATTCTGCTACAGATATAAGGATGGTTTTCACGGAGACTAAAAATTAATATTTGTGTCGATAGAACGAAACAACAACTATTACAAAAACAAAAAATGCAGCAATATTTGTTGGAGATATAGTAAACTAGACATCTGTATTTATCTCGTAAGTGACAGCTGCAAAATTATTTCTCCAATATTTGATGGAGAAATAACCAATATTGTGATCCCATGGTCTATCCCTTGCTGTTTCCAAGAGGAGAATTAGGTTGGAACATAAATATGGAACATTCTGCTGAAGGAAGATCAGCAAAATATGCTTGTGTCATCCAGCTACAATTGTTATTTATGAACCTTTTGATAACATAGTGATGATCCTAATGACAGACTAATATTTCCTAGAGAATTTTTTAACAACCTACTGGAATGCCACCATATAAATTACATTGAAACCAGGATGCATTATTATGCTATTGCAAAATTTAGTTCTAACCAGAGGTTAGTGTAATGGAACTTGCTAAATTGTAATATTATAGAGTGAAAGTGCATTACTTCTGAAAATGATGAAACATATTTTATACCTCAAGTATCCCTTATGTCTTTGGACAGTAATATGTCATTTAAATTTGAATGAAAACCGTTTTCAATTCGTTTTGCTTATAGTATGATAATTAATAAAGCACAAGAACAAACCTTTGAAGAAATTTGTTTGATGCTAAATAATCCTGTTTTTAGTCATGGACAATTATGTGTGTGCTTCTCACATGTTAAATCATTTGACTCGGTTACAGTTGTAGCACCAAATAGGGAAATTGTGAACTGTGTGTACTAAGAAGTTTTAAACAAATAGTTCTGATGTAAAATTTTTATTTCTATATTCTTTGGTCAGCATTTCATTCAAAACAGACTAAATATAATATTCTATTGGCAAAGAAAATGTGAATTTTTTGCACACGATTTTAAATTTTAAAAGTAAAAGTATATCATGATTCTAAGTTAGTTTCCAATTGTCGACATATTTCAAGACATATTCTCTTCTCTAACATGCCTTTTTCTGTTTTCTGCCATTGATTGTTCAAATTTCAAGAAAATCTTTCCATAAATGTTTTGTAAATAGTGATTTTAAATTTTTTTTTTATATATTATAGTTTCCAAATTTGAAAAATTGTAAGCTAAGCACAACTTTTTTGAATTTGTGTAGGTGATGGGTGTATATAGTTCCTAAATGAGAAGTTATTTGGGTTTACTAAGGACTTTTCTAAAGTTTAATTATCAAATGCCCTTTTTGCCTTGCATTTTTTATTTCTTTCACTCTTTTTAATCTTATTTTGAGATATAGCTGCTTTCAGACAATTTATTTGTTTGTAATTATCAAATTCTTCTTTTTTCTGTAGTATAACTTCCAAATTTAAACAATTGTATAGAAACACTTTTTTTTTTTTTCAAATATTAATTTTTAAATTTAGTTTCGGTGGTGGATGCATATAGTTCCTAAAAGAGAAGTTTTTTGTGTTCGCAAAGAGCTTTTCTAGGATTTAATTTTCAAATGTACTTTTTGCTTTACATTTTTTATTTTATTTTATTTTTTTATTTTTTACTTTTATTGTTTTATTATATTTTGGAATAAATCAAATCGGAATATATCTGTTGCTAGACTTAAGTGGTTTAGTAGATAGTGAGCAAGCTAAAGCGATCTGGGAGGAACTGCACTAGCAGTTCCTGGGGGCTGTCGAGCATATTGATTTGGGTATTAAGCCTCCTAGTTAAAATGAATTATTTTATTAAAAGGAAATTTTGCATTCTTTTAGTGAATATAATATATATGTATATATGATACGTAGTATCTTCATTTTTTAAAAAAATTATTTTACAGAATCGATGAAGAAAGAAGTGGATGTGATAACTGTTCCTAACAAAGAACATATCGTAGTTCATGAACCTAAAAATAAAGTAGATTTAACAAAATATCTAGAAAATCAATTATTTAGATTTGATTATGCATTTGATGAAAACGCTGATAATGAAATTGTATATAGGTAAGTGGAAACTGATGTTTCTTTCATTTTTCTTTTATTATTATTTTTTATCTGTTCATATTATTTTGAGATTATCTACATATTTAGAACAATTGGCAAATGATCCTGATTTTACAAGCCATTTCATATGAAAGCTCATAACCTCTTGGTATGTTGGCAGCTCTTATTTTTGGGGAAAATCTAAAATGAATAGGCTACGTTCTCTATGGAGAAAGACCATTGGATTCCCTAGCCCTAATCATTACAATGATTTCAAATATATGTATTTCTTTTTAAATGATATGAGCGCTGTATACATCATCAGTGGTCATATGCATTCCACTATCCTCCAATTTTAAGTGGTTTTAAAACTTGCTTCAGTACACATTTTGTATGGGATAAACAAACCGTCTGACCAGAATTCCACTACTTTTGAATTGCTTTTATCAATTTTATTCCTATGGAAGTTTTTGATGCTGAAAAATGATATGAATAGAATGGGTTATAAGGAGCGGACTGTATAGTTTGTTAAAATACTGGTTCACTAAAATACTTAATGTCATTTCGAACTTAATACTGTATTGAAATTTATTTGAAATGACTTGGCATCTTTTCAAATGAATTGAGGGCCCAACAGACACAATACGAAGTATCTATTGATGCTACAAACATTAGAAAAAGCCACAAGAATCACCCTTTCACTAAAAAACAAAACCGACTTTATTCCACAATGGCCCCGTAATCACTTTACAACAGTTTTTCGAATATCACACAACAACTAGTCCACAGCAAAACAACTGTGGAATAGCTAGAATCTTAAAGAATAAAATTAATGATGTTTTAACTGAATGAACATGAAGATTTACAAGAAAAAAATATATAAGGAATTACTGAATAAATTAAAACTTAAAATAAACTAGAATAATTAAGGAATAAAGTTTTTTTTTTCTTCTTTAAAGCAGTTTCTGGTGTCACCCTCTGGTGGCAACTTTTAAAGTTATAGTCTTGAGAAACTTGAACAGATGCCATGATACACTACTTGCCCTTCTCTTATCTCTACCATTTTAATATTTTGAGAGATATTGCAAAATAAGACCTGCATTTTTTAAAAATTAATTTTGTTTTGCTGCACTAGGCTACTGAGAACACAGTTTTATTTTTTAAAAATTGGGTTAAATGTGTATGCATTATCTTTTGAGAGAAGAATAAATTGATTTACATTCTAGTTTTATATAAACAATTACATCATGAATATGTATGTGTGGAGAGAAATAGGGCTTATTGCCCATCTTTCTCTCATGTGATTTAGAAAAAGGGATGCAAGCAAGTAGGATTTCCTCCACGATTGACTACCAGAGAATTTTCTACAGGTTATATACTATTACACCATTCATTGTAACTTATATGCAAAGCCAAAATAGTTATTAGTTATATAATTCATACCAGAAGGTAACTGACTTTTTCTGAGAATTATACACAGACATAAAATTGCCTAAATGGTTTGGTTGAAAAAAGAACATTCATCCATACAATAAGGAGGTTTTGTTTATAGTACTTAATAAGTATAGTCTGATGTTTGACAAAACCTTACACTAGTCTTTGCAAATATTGGGGACATAATTATACATTCATTTTTGGAATAGGAGACAGAATAGAGGGGAGAACCCCTCCCCCCCCCCCAGGAAATTGAAATCAACTATGTAATGACAAGCTTCATTATGCTATTAGATGAAATTGATCTTGTGATCATTAAAACTGATCTTGTGAACTGGAAATGATGAGAAGAGAATTGAATAAATTTAGCTACTTTTATAATTGAGTGATTTGCAATTTGTAAGAATTTGTGAAATTCAAAATAATCAAGAATCTAATTGATACTTTTATCAAAATATTTAGAAAATCAAAAAAAATTATAAGAAAAATTGTGTTTGATAATGAGGTTGCTATCTCGTTTCCAGATTATGATTGAAAGGGAATTAAAAAAAATAAATAAAAGTTCCTAGATTGAAGTACCTTAAAACTACAAAGGGGAGGAAATATTTCGAAATGGTTTATTGATGGTGAACTGGAAACATGCAGGTGGTGGGTAAAGAATTTTCAAATCGCTAAACAACATAGATTATTTGAAAATAAATAATTTTTACATAATCTACTCTAAATGCCCTGAAAGCATATGCTATCAAATATTACAAGCTCAAAAGTTAAAAACTTTTTTAAAAAATCTGTAAGCATACTATATGATTTCAAATATTAGAAATTAAATAGAAAGTTTTTGTATTTTTAAAATCTTTAAATTGTTGGAAAAGGCAAATCATTTTAGGTGTTAAGGTTTAATAAAGTAACTTAATATGTAAATTTAAAATATTTAATGGCATACTGTTCTCTGGTGATATGTTTAATTTTAAATAAAGGTTTATTAATTTGTATTTTTGTCTTGCATTCTTTCTTTTGAAAGTAAAATTGGCATTACAAAATTTTTTTTAGTTCCTATTAAAATATTAATGTGTGTGTAATGGTCATCCATTAATAGTTATTTGTATGCAATTTGTATATAAATTGCTGCATTGCTATTTCAAATTCCCTTCTGAAATTCAACATTTTCTAATTCATATTATTTGCAAGATGTATATAGCATTTGTTTTTAGTGTTGCTCTTCATTTAAGCTGTGGGATTTATCAATTTATATATTCTTAAATCATTTTCATAGAGAAATTTGTTTGTATCATCCTCATAGAATGCAAGCATTTGAATATATCATTTTTTCCAAAAAGTATCTCTAGTTTTGTGTATGTAAATTTATTCTTGTAAAAATATAAATATCTTAATGTGCTATTGGAATTGTGAATGTACATTTATTAAAATTAATGTCTTTAAAAAAATTTCAAAGTATGATTTATTTTCTCAAATATATGCGAACCTATGTCATGGATTCTATTTTATATTTGTGTATTTAAGATGGCATTCATTATCTACCTTATAGGTTTACAGCTAGGCCTTTAGTTCAGACTTTATTTGAAGGAGGTATGGCTACCTGCTTTGCATATGGTCAAACTGGCAGTGGGAAAACCCATGTATGTTTTTGTTCCTTTACTAAAATATAAATTTATTGCAGACTGAATGATAAACCTGAAAGCAATTTATTTTTTACCTTTTTATTTTTAAATAAATAATTATCAAAAGTTTATTTTTATTTTTTAAATTCTATTTTTAAAAGTTAAACTATTTAAGATTATTTCATAATTAATATTTGAGTTACTATATATATATATATACAGTAAGACCCCGCTTAACGTTCCGTTTAGCTCTGTTTGGTTTTAGCGCTCTTTTATTTCAACCCGGGGATTCCACGAAATCGCTCGCAGCATACGGGGATTCCCCAAAATATTATGCAGCGATAGGTTTCAAATATATATCCGAAAGAGTGTACTTGTATTTCTTGTTTGGTGCGGTATTGTACAGACATATTTTCATTATTGGAAACATTTGTTGACATAATTGTATTAATTTGCATATTTAATACTATATTACAGTGTCAAATATTTTGATCTTTAGTTTTTTACTATGGGTGATAATGAAAAAGAAAAGAAAGCAACCAGAAAAAGCATTTCACTCAAAACTAAAATGGAAGAACGTCAAACTCTAATTAGTTTTTCATTGAATTTGCCAACTTCAACAATAAGGACCATCATGAAGAATAAAGAAAAAATACTGTCATCAGCAACTAAGTCAAGCTCTGCAACTAGAATTACCCGTTCTAGAAATAATATCATAGAGGAAATGTAAAAACGACTGTCTATATGGATTGACGACGAAATTGACCGCAATATGCCTCTAAGCCAATCTATTATAATGGAAAAAGCCAGAAGAATTTTTAATTACATTCAGGCTGAGACAATTGACAAAAGTGAAACTTTCGTTGCTAGTCGATGATGGTTTAATAGATTTAAACATCGAAATAACCTTCACAACATAAAGATTACAGGAGAAGCAGCAAGTGGTGATACAAAAGCGGTGGCTGAATTTCCAGCGATATTAAAAAAAATAATTGAAGAAGGAAACTATCCTCCAGAACTATCCTCCTTTTTTTTTTTAAAGAATATTCGTTTTGTTATTTATATTATGTTTTTATTTTTGCAAGAAATAATAATGTGGTATTAATTTGGGCTTTAAGAAATAAATGTTTGGTTTTATTTTTATTAAAAAAACATACTTTTTAAATTTAATACCTAACCAATTTTCTAGCCATCTTCCCCTAACCCCAATATTTACATGTAAAGATAGCCTCGTTTAGCGCTGTTTCGCATTACGCTCTACTTTGATGGAACGTATCCCCCGCGTTAAGCGGGGTCTTACTGTATATATATATATATATATATAATCTTCTATTTCTGTTGAATGTTCCAATTACAACTATGGATTAGAATGTAATGAAAAATATTCAAGTAATTTGTTAGGCTTCCAGATATACAACATATAAATATACATGTAGCAATTAAAGTATTACTTTTTTACTGACTTGTAAAATTTTCTAATATTTAAGGATATTTTATTAAAGACTTAAACTATCTGTTCTTTTAATTGCTTATCAGATTTTATTATTATTACTTATGGATTTTTACATATTTTTGTTTCTTTCATTGCAGACAATGGCTGGTGATTTCATCAGCAAATCTTCTCAAGATTGCAGCAAAGGCATTTACGCATTATCAAGTCAGTCGCAATTCTTCTATCAAAATTTTCTATAATTTATGTGACTGTACTTTGCTTTTCTATTTTCATCTATCCTTTCTCAAATTTGAATATCCAATATTTCAACAAACATGAAAATTTATGTAGAAAATGGATTTTAGGATTCTTATAATTGAATTTTAGCATTATTGAGATCATTTAGTTTATATATATATATATATATATATATATATATATATATATATATATATATATAATTTTACAATGTTTTTAGTATGTTAAACACATTCTGTTTCAGTTAGACATACTTATTTTACTTCTGAGCATCAATATTTGGCACAATTCATTATGCTATGGAGTTAAGTTCTAATATTTGTTTCAACTGTTTTGAATCAAAATTGGGTTTAAAATAGACTACATTTTCTTAAATCAATTCATTTGCCTTAGTTTTGGTTTTTTTAAAAGATGTTTTCATTTTAAAATTTGTTATATTTATATTTGGATACTTAATATTAAAATTTATTTATTCAGTATCAAATAATGTAAAACTGTATGTAAAAAGGGTTGTTTTAGCGTAGTAGCTTATGAGAAGAATATACAATTATTGAAATATAATTATCTAATTTACTGTAAAATTGCTTGACACAAGAATCAAAAATTAAAATTAGAGAAAAGCTTCATCTGCTTTTTACTGTACATAAATAGCTATTAATCCTCTTAAAAGACTGGGCTGAACTTATGTTGTTGTTTTTTCATTAATTTCCTTAAATAATTTATGTGATTGTAGGGTCAAGCTGAAATCTCTTTTGTTGATATGGTTGGGAGGTGCAGAGATTCTTATTCTGGCACTTTTATAATTCAAAATAATGAGGTGTCCCTACATAGCTCTTTGAATTCTTGAAAGTAGAGCATTAATATAATAAAACTTTAAGCTCACAGACTAAAACTAATCAGTTTTAAATGAATCAACTCTTGAAAGGTTCTTAATGGATTACTTAGTATAATTAAAAATATACTTAACAATCGCTTATTATAATTGATATTTTATTTTTAGCACGAGAAGTGTTTACTCTTCTAAATAGTCCACAATATAGGCATGAAGGTTTTACAGTATGCTGCAGTTTCTTTGAAATATATAGTGGTAAGGTATGTAATCTTTTAATTTTTTAGCTCATAATTTTTTTTAAATCTTATTTTTTTATAAGATGGGTTATTTTACTTAATTCAATTTTAGAATGAAAAATTACTGTGATTGATATCAAATGGTTATTCAAAATCATTGTGCTTGATTTTTTTTTAATTCAAAGCGATCTGAAATATTGCCATTATCCATCTTTTTATTTGATTTATAATAAGATATAGTTGTGACAATATAGAGAGAGATAAAGGCCACTTTCAGGGGCATTAAAATAAAGTTTTACCTCCTCCCCCCCAAAAAGTTTTATGTTTAATTTAAAGAAATGAAAAGTGCATAAAATTTGAATTAATTCTGGTAGAATGTGCAGAAGTGATGCTTAAGGTAACTATTAAGGGCAGCCAAAATTAAAATGGCTGATAATAATAAATGCATCATATTACCAAACTTAGTTTTAGAAACCTATTTCAGGGTCTATTATGAACATTTGTTGTTTTTTTAACTCTTAGGTAAGCAATCACAAAACAAACATACTTTTGCTCAGGCTTTTCCATTTACTGCTCTCTGTACTGAAAGGATGTCTGCTAGCTCATGATTTCTACACAAAGCTGTCCTTTTTTCTTTGTCTTTGATTTAAATAATGCTGATTTGCATTGCTTGATTAAATGAAAGCAAAATAAAATTTATCTAGATGGCATTTTCACTTATATGCTTCTATTCAAAACTGACTGTTTTTCATATAAGTGTGCCACTATTAGATTTTGTTTGGAATGTTTTTATCTGTCTTGTATATATCAGAATAACATATAATATACCTTTCTTGGATTATATTATGTAAAATATTTTTCTTTTATAGGTTCTTAATTTTGAGTAAGTTGCATCACCCTTTAAAAAATTGTTTTTTCTTTGGTTCTCAGGTATTTGACTTATTGAATAGCAAATCAAAATTACGGGTTTTGGAAGATGGCAAACAGCAAGTTCAAATTGTGGGTTTGCGAGAAAAGGAAGTGCATTCTGTGGAAAGCGTTCTGGAACTCATTCAGCATGGAAATAATGTGAGGTTGGTGAATTATTGATTTTACTGATAGAAAGATATTATTATTCAGCTGCTATAATGTTCAGATTTAAAGAAAAATTAAATATAGAATAAAATTATTGATTCCATTGATCTTATTCTTTTAGATTAATATTTAAATTGATTAAAAATTAATTAAAATTTTATTGTTTTCCTTCAGTAATTGAAACCATTTTCTTGCCACCTTTAAATTAAGAAGAAAAAATCTAGGCATTATAGGCACTGGCTCACATTGGCTGTTGTGCCACTGTATTTAGTTTATTAAAAAGAATTTTAATAAATAAATGTTTATTAATGTTTAATAAAAAAGATGGTTTTGTTTATATTTGATTTACATTTATTGTATTATATTTGAAAGATATATTCACTTTATTTCTAATTTTACTCTCCTCTACTTCCTTCTAGGACTTCAGGACAAACATCAGCAAATCAGCATTCTTCACGATCACATGCTGTGTTCCAAATCATATTAAAAAAGTATGACAAATAATATTAATTTATATTCAGAATTTTAGTATGTTTTGAAATCCAAAATTGATTTGTGTAATTCATCTGTATATATTAAATAATTATACGAGTGCAAGCTCAGGCTGGGTTTGTTAATAAACATTTAGTAATAATTTGTATGTTTGGATTGCTGACATATTTGCAATGACAGAGAAATGTAAAATTATAATTTTTGTTGCAGTTGGATAGTATTGAAAAAGCAATATAAATAAAGTAGTTTTGGTTAAAAATCAAAAATATCCAAAAGGAAATATAGGGCAATTGAAAATGTTGAACAATCCTTCATAAAAAGATCCAATTTGAATGAAAAATTTAAAAGAATATGCATCTTAATTTATAGACTTCTTAATCACAAGTATAACTCAAAATAATGTAGCATCTTTTATTGATGGTATGTATTCATAAAAGTTGATTGGCATGACTAATTTTATATTAAACTAGCTTTTTCTTGCGACTTTGTACACATCGTAAAGCTCACAACTAATCAATGATCAATTCAATTACAGTGTGTACCTGAATTCAACAATTACAACAAACTGCACATGGATGAATTTTCAACGCCAATTAAGGCTATATAAATGTATGAATTTTCTAGGCCTGTTAGGGCAACACACTACAGATTAGAAATTTTCATTTGCCTTTAATTCAAAATGAATGTGAAAAATCGATTATATAACAATGTTTAATTTTAAATGCTCCAAACACTAAGAAAATAAACAGAATCGTTTGAAATATTGATCAAAAGCATGTTAAGCCTATAACCTCATTAGCATGGGTAAAACAAACAAACAAACTGAAGTCCTACTCATTTGATAACAAGGCAGTAAGAAAAGTGCAGTTTTCTTACTATTATTAAAAGCATCTCTTTTCCTTGCAATTTTTCCATTTTTTTCTCTATAAGAACGTTCCTCGTGTCCTAGCGAAAATACTTTTTAAAAAAATTAGCTGAAGTAGGTGAGCAGTTCTCAAGTTTTGCACTTAGCAACACATTTGACAATTCATTTTTATTTATATATATTTTGCCTATTTCAGAGTTATTATTATAGTGATCCGTTTTGATTATTGGCAACTTATCAAAATAGAGGGGAAAAAATGCATAATTTTTTTAAATATGTTTGAAGAATATATTTTTGCTTTCTAACATTTACATGTATGTCTGTTACAGGAAAATTTTAATTTTAGAAATTGATGGTCTTCTTCTTAATAATTGAAGAAAAATTATTGTAAACAATTCATTAGTAAAATTTATTTTTAGTAATGAATGCATTTATGATATCTTATTACTAGCAGAAATGCATAACTATATGGTAAAAATGGGTCTAAAGGGAAATTTATGCATACAGTTTTTCCTGTCAATTTTGTATGAGTTTTTTAAAACTCTAATTTTTTAAATTAAGCTATCATTTCCTGCCTGATTCTATTAAAATTGCTTACTCCTTCACTGTTATTTTAATGTAATTGCATTAAAAAAATTGTCTCATTTGGTGACTTCATTGCTGCTGTATGCATAGAGGGAATTATTCAATTTTCTTATCCCCAATTAATATTCCGTAAACTTCAACTTTTGTAATGCTTTCATTGCAAAATAATGTACTGCATTTGCCATTGAATTAGTGTGTTTATGAAAATTTCTATTCCAGACCAAACGGACGCTTGCATGGCAAGTTTTCCTTGATTGATCTTGCAGGAAACGAGCGTGGTGCTGATACGTCCAGTGCAAACAGACAAACTCGAATGGAAGGAGCTGAAATCAATAAAAGTCTGTTGGCATTGAAGGTATGGATTTACAAAATGATGAAATTTAGAAATCTGTCTTGCATGTTTTTATATTTTTGCCTAACCTTATTTGAATAGTTCTTTAAAACAACAGAACTTTTGTCAAAAAGAGGAGGATTATTTTAATGATATTGTGTGATAAATGTTCAAATATTAGTTAACTAATTATTGGTGTGCAGGAATTTTCAGCGTAAACATCTTTGAGATCACAATGCTTTTAATCTAGCATTCTATTAATAATTTATATGGTATGAAAATCATACATGAGAAACGAATGAGAAGTGAGTTCTTTAAAGAGTTGCTTATTGATAGAAAGAATTTTTTTTTTAATTAGGCTATTTCTAAATGTTTATGCTTGACAAAGCCAAGATAAACAGATTGAGAAGATATTTTGTGCTGCAAATTTATAAGTTCCAGAGATTAAAAATTAAAAGGATTTGGAGCAATTTGCTCCTTTATAAAAATGATCAATTAAGAAAATATATACTTTCATTTCATAAAGATAAATATGCATTGTAAATTTTGTTTTGAAGAAACTTTTCTAACAGTCGATATTTCATTCAAAATAGAATTTTATGAATCTAAAATTAAATTTTTATTCTGAACAAATATTTAAAAACAATTCATTTTTTTTCTTATGTATATGAATAGTTGAAAGCATATTTATATGCATGTTAATTATAGCGAACCTGTAAACAAAAAGACAAAAATGCAAGTATTTTTTTTTTCAAAATAAAGCAGAAGGGAGAAAATAACCTATTTTAAAAAGAATGGAAATAAATTGATTCTGGCAAATATAATGCATTACATGTCAGTAATTAATTACATGCTTGTTTTGTTTTTATTTCAATCTCGTGTTAAATTTCTTCACTAACACTTTTTAATATCTATGCTAAAAAAATTTGTTTTATGTGATAGAACTTAACATTGCTGAATTTTCAGTTATAAATTGATGAAAATTTACATCAATTTCGGATATTATTCTTAAAATGAAAGGATTGTTTCTTTATTTAATTTAGCGTAACTGCGATTACTGCTAAATACTTTTTTTCTTTAAAAAAATTTAAGACTGATCCATAATTTGTGATTATAAATTCCCCGAGTTAGATTTAATTCTTGAAATTGTTTCAACATGCAATTTTTAGTTCCTAATCATCATTATAATTCTTATGTATTATTTTATAAATTTTCTTTGCCTTAGCATATTGCAAAACTAAACTTCAAATTTAAATGATTTAATAGTATAGAACAAATTATAAAAATATATTGCAAGTAACAAAGTTTAAGAAATTTAGCATTATACACCTTATTGCTTTTTGTATGCTAAAGAATATTAAAAATATCGTAAAATATGTTTAAAAAATGATTGCTGACTCCTTTGTATTAACTTTAAAACAAATCAAAGAGAGATGAAATATTTTCAATGGCATTACTGATTTCCAAATCAAATTAATAGGTAATAATTGCCAAAGGAAAATTGTTTAGGTTTTAATAAATGTTAGCCAAATCAAAATAAGAAACAAAACATATTTTCTTAAGTCCCAGAAATATCAAATGAAACTGAATGTGTGTAGGATGCTGGATATTAGGAGTATGTTAATTTTCAATTACATAAAGTGTTCCGTGGTTTAAACAAGGTTTCTCTCACTATAAATTATTTTTGCATTAAAAAAATATTTTTTATGAGTTGCAAGGAAACGGATTACGTGAAACTATTATCTTAATGTACAGTAATCTTTCAATAATTTGGCATATACATGTATTAATGAAAATATTGAATCAATGGAGGTTTATGCAATTAAAATGCTGTATAAGGCCTATGATGTATATTGAAAATATTAAAAACCGTAAATGATGTTATGAATAATAATAATAAAGTATTGTATCTTTTTCATGTGATTTATGTAGATTTGAATAGGTCTGGTTTAGCTTTATGCTAACAAAAATTGAAGCACAAAAAATTATCCTTTTGAAAGTATTACATTATGAAGGGACTGCTGTTTATTGTCCAAGTTGCTAAAAATATTTTTAAAATATTTTCTCATTTAAATGAATAAAAGAATTTTCTACCATCAGGAATGCATCAGGGCTTTGGGAAGAAAAGGTGCACATCTTCCATTCCGAGCAAGTAAACTCACACAAGTACTCAAAGATTCCTTCATTGGTGAAAACTCAAGAACTTGTATGGTTAGTAACAAATTTTAAATTTTGCTTTCTTTTCATTCTTTTCAACCTCTGCTTTTTAAATAGATTTTTTAGC
This sequence comes from Argiope argentata, assembly GCA_026289955.1. Taxonomy (NCBI): domain Eukaryota; kingdom Metazoa; phylum Arthropoda; class Arachnida; order Araneae; family Araneidae; genus Argiope; species Argiope argentata. Next base: position 3,290,871 of record JAOUZG010038029.1, on the reverse strand, counting down.
ATTTTTATTTGATTATTGAAATTGAACATTTATATTTAGCTGTCTAAAAGAAGTAGATTTACTAATTGAAATAATTAGCTTTATGAAACAGGAAATAAAGAACAAGAAAAAAGCATGAAAGGTGCTCATTCTTCATGTTGTAATGTTTCATAATGTTTGAAATATATTTTCATGTAAATTCTGTGTGTTATCTCTGAAGTCAGTGAAGAATCCTGTCAATTGACATCATCACTGTTGTACTGTGTTTTTAGAGTATAAGAAATGTTGAGAGCTGAAATACTATTTGGCATTGTTACTACCGTAAATATGTATTTTAATGTATAGTTTGCTTTATTTGAATTTGAATAGATAATGCAATGCTTTTATCATTATTCAAGATCATTAAAGTTTAGGACTTATTTAATTAGATCAGATTCGTATTAATGACTCAGTCTAAACATTTGTGAAAAATGTCTTGTTTACCTGATATTAAAGAATATAAAAAAATAAGCTGCAAAAAATGAATTATTGAGTGAATGAGTAAAAAAATATTATCCTAATTGCATAACATTATTTTCATTGGGGTTACTTTTAACACTAGGTTTACAAGCACATCATTTTGGAACATTTCAAATATGATAAGGAAAATTACAAAGTTATTTTATTTTATCTGTTTATTTGTTGAATGAGGTAAATATATATAGAGTTCTATTTTTTTTTTTTTTCAAATGTGCTTAAATATTGTAATTCTCTATGTGGTTTACCAATTTTTATGAATGCTTGTCAGCTTCACGCTATCATAAATTTAGTATTAAATGACAAAAAGATAAACATACCTATGAAACAATAGCATTTTACAGTAAAATAAAGTTTGGAGTGGACATCGTGTACCAAATGGCATGCAAAAATATATCATCAAGGCAGCATCTTTTAGAGGGGTTCTATAGCTGTTTTACAACATTTGAGATTTAGTGGCAATAAAGGCATTGGTCTTATACATGAATGTACTGCATCAAACCTATCCTTAAGAATTTCCTATTTCAGTTGTCCAATGAATTCGCTGAAGGAAATCAGAGAAAATGCAAAAGCATATGTTAGGAGATAAGCAAAAATACAAAAACTAGGGCCTGTCATCTAGTACTTTTCCAGTATGTAAAGGTTATCAAAATGGCATTTGTAAAAGAAACAAAAATAATAATAACTAACAAAATGTGTGAAAAGATTGTATAGGGAAAGTGTACAAACACAATTGAGAATTTGTGTAAAAGATATACAAAATGAATATAAAATAATGCTTATTAAAAATTTTTAATAATAAAAATTATTCTATAAATATATACTTTAAATTATTATTATTATTTTACTTATAAACTTATATTCTCTTCTAAGTTGTTGTATTTTCTTTAAATTTAAGTAGTTAAAATGCCAAATTCATTTGTGGCATTAAGATAGGTGATTAGAAATGTCCATTAACCTATTGATTATGATTCTCATATTTTCAGATTGCAATGATATCTCCTGGAATGAATTCTTGTGAACATTCCTTAAATACATTGCGTTATGCTGATAGGTAAGACTTTTTCTCACTCTCTCTCTCTCTCTTTCTTTCTCTGTTGATGTTATTTATATATTCAAATTTCGCTGAGACATGTGTTTAACGAGAGGTAAAAAAATATATATATTTTAGGGTGAAAGAATTGGGTGTTGAAAATCCTGAATTGAAGTCAGCAGGTGGTGAAGAACAAAATAATCAAAATAATGATTTGGCTCTTTTGTGCTCTTCTAATGTAAGATTTATTATTTTTATTCTTTTATATATGAAACTAATTTTTTTTATGTTTGTAAATTTGTGATTGCTTGATTCTACTTATCACCAATGCAATTTTTAATCTAATGTTTGATAAATATCAGTCAGACTGTGAAATGAAGCAAATGGATATTTTATTAAATTTTCATTATTTTATGTAAATAATCTATATGAAAAAGATTTTTATCACTTTGTGTAGTCCATCAGTAAATTTAAAAATGTGGATACCTATAGTATACATAAAATATTTGAATTTAAAAAAATGTAATTAAAAATTTGCTGACAAGATGATAGGATATACCAAAATTTTTTAGAGAATGAGATATTCCTTTAGCATTTTTCCAAATCCAAGTAATTGGACAGAGTGGCCAGCCAATTGAAAATCTTGAGGAAGAGCTTGGGAAATTGATTACTCTTATCAAACAGGATAATTTGTTGATATTTTTTCTTAAGTAGAATAAGACATCTTTGTCCAGTAATGAAAATCAAATAGTTTTTGATAATTAAAAACAGAGGATATCCATACTCTTGCTCATGCACCAGACTGCAAATTTATATTAAATTTCTGAGAGATGAAAAATTTGGGTATGTAGTATCATCAGTGCTATATTTGAGAAGTTTTTTCAATTTTAAGGAACAACTCAAGGACATCTGGCTTAAATGGATTGATTCAAATTGTGCTCATAGTTTTGTGTCTATTTACAAGTGTATTATTTGTTTCATTTTAATATTATACATATTAATCTAAAAAATGCATTTCTTTACACCTTTTTTTCGATAATTTGTGGTATTTTAATGATAATGGTGGTATAATTTTGAATTTATTGTAATTGTAGATTAACTTGGGATAGTAGATCAGTCTCGATTTTGTTGCATTAACCAAAACAATTTTTTTACAATAAAATAGTTTAAATTCATATTTGAAGCTGCAATAGAAAAGAAATATTACTCACCATATCTAATTTATTTCATATAATTATTATAATTATAAATTTCCATCAAAAATTAGTTTTCTTTTTTCAACATTAAGTTATTGACTTAATTATTGAAAATGATTTTGCATTCTATGGAAAAAAAGCTGTGTATCTAAAGGCCAATTTCCAAACTATTATGATTTTAGGATTTTATAGGTCTATTTAATAGAAAATAAATATGGAGCTCTCCCCCTTCTTTTTTCAAACATCAAATCGACCATATCTTTCATTATAAATGTTAAAGTGTGTATGTTGAATATTAATATTCTTTACTATTTAAATTAGATGGGAATAACAGACTCATTATTATAATTCCCAATCAATCTACTTTAATTATAATTTTAGAACAATTTTTTTTACTTTTCAGATATTTTTTATGAAATATTCAATATTATTGCTAATATGATTGTAAAACACTTTTTGATTGTTTATTTTAAAACATTATGATTACGGGTTTACACAATTCTTCATTTGGACGTTATTGCTAATGTTTATTAATATATTTTGACTATCTTTATGTTGTGTTTTTGTTTAAAATGAATTTTTAAAAAATGCTTTATTTGATTAAAATAATATTAAGTACAAAAAATTAATTTGCTCGATATATTATAAGTACAGATTTCTCTTGTGATTCTCCCCCCTCCCCAATTTTTTTAAGGGATGGGCAAAATTTTTCTTATTTGTTTCGTTGTATCTGAAACTGATTACTACAATAACTTACAAATACCTCCAATCTATATATTTTTAAAAATCTATAACCTCTAAAAAATTTTGATCTTTTTTGTGCAATAGAGAAAAGAATTGGTGTTTGGACACCAATTCTGTTCAATATTTATTACAATCAGAATTTTATAGAGTAGAAAATAAAACACTGAACAATAAGTAGAACTATAAAACAAAATTTATCTTTACTTATTGATCTCGTGTATCTTTTTATTTAATATATCTTAAAATATCCATATATAAGTGATCATAATAATTCTGCATGAGAGCATTTATTAGTTTATGCAAACTCTGGCTAAGTGTAAATTTTTGATCATTACAGGAAGGTGAACTCTCTGCTGATCTCTATTCATTTCATGAAGCCATTTCTCACGTCCAAGAGTTGGAAGAAGAAGTCCTTGATTCTCATAAAGCTGTGATAGAAGTAAGTTCTGCTATAGTGACTGTCTATTCAAGTTGAGAGTGCATCGAAAACTAGAATGCATATTTTAAAGTCTTCCTTAAATAATATTTCTTAGAATAAAAATTTATTCTGCAAAATGTAGTTTTAAGTATTGTAATTATATTCATTCTGAAGTAAGAAATGAACATCTTTAAAATGAAGGAACGCTTTAATTTCATGGATTTTTTAAAAACATATTTAGTTGTATTACATATTTTTTCTGCATTTGAAAATCTAATTGCTTTCTTTATATTACATATTCAAGTTTACATTGGATATAATAAATCGTATTTTAAACTTTTAACTATGTTATTTGTGATTTTTAAAGTAAATTTATCTATTTATTTTAATATGTGTTTCAAGCTCAACCAAAGGCATTTTTCAGATGGGAGGTGATTTAAGATGTGGTTTTAATACCTAATTTGCTATGCTGAAAAAATAATGTGCTATAAAATCTGTACTACAGTTTAGTTAATTTGGAGGATTTTTCTCTCTGCAAAACAATTATTATTGTTTTCTTCTGCAAAATATTATAGGAAACTGTAGGGACATAATAGTATGGTGGTAAGCTCTTAGCTTTAGAACTAGACATTTTCAAGCTCGAGGCTCAATTCTGCCAAGAACCATTAGTTAAGCAAGTCTGGTACACAGAGTCCAAACATTCTCCCATTGGTAGAGTGTGGAAGTTTGGAAAAGGGACTGCCGGCTCAAGTGTTATCCTCAGTATTTGACCATGGTTCAAAATTATGAGGTCTGTCCCAAAATAGCCCTGGTGTTGCTTTAAAATGGGAAAGTAATAAAAACTAAACAGAAAATTATATTATCTGTATATTTACCTGAAAGTATATATCTGAGGAATAAATACATTTTTTTAATTCTCAGTATAATTTAAATTAATGATTGCATATTCAGTGGTAAAATTGTGTGTGTGCGCACGCACGTGAGTGTCATTTCCAGCGAACAAAGTCATATAAAATCAAGTAATAAATCTTTTACATTATGTGAAGAGCAATTTCATAATTTTCCAAATATTAACATTTTCAGCTATTAAGAAATAGTATTTTAAAGCTGTACATTGTATAAAATAAATGAATGTAATTACAAATGCAATCTTTTTAAATTTTAATGGCATATATCTTGATTTTTTCAACAGGCCTCAGAAAAATGGTTTAACAGGGACAATATATTACTTGCAATGTCTAATGATGTCGACTATGATGTTGACTGTAAGTATAAAGTGTATTTGTTATTTTAAAATTTGCAGTAATAATTAATCAAGCTTATAAATGTGAATGTTTTCTTAATTAGTTTTATGTGTAATTTATTTAATAATTTATATTTAAAATATATTTATAAGCATGTTTATTTTTCTGTAGCTTATGCACAACAATTAGAAGCTTTAATAGCTGAAAAAATTGATGTACTAGCTAGGCTAGGTGGTAAGTATTGCTACATTTTTATTCTGGCAATAATTGATAGTTAAAAAAATATATACTTCTTCTGCATTTAGATTTATTAGTGTCTAAGTTTTAATTATCTTAATTATTGGGTTTAATAATGTTGTGCAATGAAGTCTGAGAAAATTTCATATAAATTTGTCAAATGAAATTTATTTTTATTTTATTTTTTAAATAATTGTTCCCATACTTTTATATTTCATTGTTTATAATTACTTTCCTCCAACACTCATCATTCTTTCCACTCTGTTTACAATTCTCTCTATATACAGGGTAAGTCAAAATGAATATAGCGATTACAAACGGCTATAACTATTTAATGAAAAAATATTTATCGATAAGATTTACACAGAATGTAGAAGAATCTTCAAAATTTTATATACAGAAGTCATAGATGTTCTATGTGACTTCCCTTGGTCACACGGACAACATCCAATCGGTATTCCATTTCACGCCATACATTCTGAAGCATTTGTTCATTAACCGACTCAAGCGCATTACAAATGCGTACTTTCAGTTCTTCAATTGTTTTGGGCAAGGGAAACACAAACACTCTGTCTTTCACATAACCCCATAGGTAGAAATCACAGGGATTTCCTCAAACATCCGATGCCATCTGCGTATGTTGTTCGCATTTGGAGGTTCTTCATTGTACCGCTGACGAAATTTTCTCTGCACTGTAATAACAGAACGGCAACTGTGAAATTCCAACACAGAGAATGCTTTCTGCACGGGACTAGCCATTTCCACTAATGAGACGCCGCGCTGAACAGGTTTCTTGTCGTTGCGAAGTTCGATTTCGCGCATGCGCAGGCATCCGCTTGGCTGCACGTGCGCTTTACGTTAATAAATTTTGAAGTTCCGTCTACATTCTGTGTAAATCTTATCGATATATCTTTTTTCATTAAATAGTTATAGCCGTTTGTAATCGCTATATTCATTTTGACTTACCCTGTATAATATATAAAAAGAAATGTTCAGTTGTGTATGTCTTCTATAGTCTAAAAACTACTGGAAAGATTTATTATTTGCATAGAGGTATATCCTGGAACATTTTGTGATGTTTAATCAAATGGTAATTTTTTTTAATTAAATGAATCTTTTTTACTCTTTTTCCTATGCCTGTGGGAAAAGATTTGATTCTTTTCCCACAATCCCTGACACCTCTTATATCTTCCACCCATTGTATCAATATCTCTGATGGTGTGGAAAATTACTCACACCATCTCAGTTTAACTTATTTTCCTGCCTTTGGTATTAATGTTTACCTTCCCACTGCTCCCCCTTTTTTTACATGCCAAAGAAACAAGGCTTAAAACATGTTTCACCTTTTGCTCCAAATAAAAGTATTTTATACACTGGAAACTAAACATTATTTTATATGTTTATATAAACTTCCAATAATTTATGCCTTTTTGGATAACAGAAAAATTATCCTTGAGAATCTTCTGGAATTAGACACATAGAAGGAAAGTATTCAAGTTTATTTTTAAAGGTATTCAGTGTCCATATTTCTTTAAAGAATTCTTTCATAAAATTCTAAACCATTTTGCACGGTCCCATTTACACCTCAAATCAAGGATGCCACATATTCTGATTGGCTGAGAATAGGAGTTATGTAATGAAAACAGAAACTGGCAGAACATTACCAGGAAATTAGATTAGTAAATATTTGACTAGCTCAATAATTTGACATTTATGTTTTGTGATAGGGATTTGTAGAAACAATATATCTGTTTTATTTTTTGAAGGAACTTTAGATTATTCCAAATATTTGAATTTTTCAGCAAATGTTGGCAAATATCAGATAAAATAAATTGGTTTATAAAATGTTAATTTCATAGCTATTAATGAACTAGAAGAGAGATTAAATCCTTTTTAGTACTCTTTTTGATGACATTGGTTTCTATATTATTTTATTGTAATGTTATTGATATTTTTAACAAAAATATAGTAAGTTTATTACTTTATAAATAAAGACAAGACAAAGATAGAAAATAAATCGTGTTTTTAATAATGAGTTAGTATTCAAAAATATTTTAATAAATATTAAGAGTAAATATTATTAAATGAATATTTGAAAATAATTTATTTAGGTTTAATTTGGTTGTAACCTGATAACATTGGGTTCTCTGGTTGTGTATGAACTGTACCAAAATAATTTTTATCTTATCAGGGCAAATTAACTTCTGCTTAAGTGAATATGCCAAGTAAATATGATTATAAATTGGCATATTTTTGTAGAAATTCTAATGCACTTGGAAAATTTTAAAAAAAGCATATGAGAATTCTTCTGTAAAAGTTCAATTAGTAAGTTATTGTAGATTTAAAATATGAAGTTTCAATTCATACTTAAGACATTTAAAGAAGTGTGGTATACCGCATGAATAGTGTATGTAGCTTATATACTAGCTCATTAAAGCAGTATTTAATTTTGTCTCTGAGAAGATGGGCTGTTTTGTGATTTTATGCTATGTATTATTCTGATTGAGTTTAACATAGTTTTTGTAATTCCACATTGGAAATGAAATAATTGGCTATCAGTAAAATTGTCTGCATCTTTTTCAGTTATATCTGCTAAGTCATTTTCTGCATTATTTATACTTAAACTAAGCTTTGTGCTGAATTTCTGAAATATATTTTTGCTAGATGATGATGTATATCTATATAAAGACTTTTTTTTTATTGATTTTCACTTAGTTATTTTACCAGATTTATTTAATAGCTTACTTTTTTATTCTACCTTTTTAAAGAACTGTAGAATCAGATAACCATTATTATCGTCTCCTTCCTGTCTATAATTTTTAATGTTTATATTGCATTATTTTTTTGTTTCACTCCTTCTAATATTTCATATTTATGAAAATGTAATTCTCCTGCCTGTTACATGAAACCGATCATCCCATTATGAATTTGATTTTCATGCTTTGAAGACAATGCGCTTTTTTTTTATTTCTCTCTTTTGAAATTCATTTTCAAAGGGGAAATAAAATATTTTATTTATGAAAAATATTTTCTACTCGAAAGTTAGTTTAAGCTTGCATTTTAATAGATTGAAATTGTGAGTAGCATATATTAGCAAACTCAATAATTTAATAGGTTTGTATTCAAGTGATTATGCTCTAATTATTTGATGGTTTTTGCTTTTTCCTGAGAACCCTAATTTCTTGATTTTTTTTTCAGAGGCAATATTTCTCTTCTCTTTATGGATTAAATGTTACTAAATATTAAAAAAAAAAAACTTTTTAATGTAATATGTATGCTTTGTTGTTGTATTCATGAATATACTGTAACTTTTTCCTTATGAGTGTCCTAGATGTTTGAAACGGAGCCTTTTAAATTATTTAAAGTTCATAATGAATCTTAAATATCTTGATAGACATAGAATAGTTTTTCTCTTATTATTGTTTTCTATGCATTTATTTTTCTGGGAAACTTTTAAGTTAAAATATTTTCTGCCAAAAAAGAAATTAACATTAATTTTTTTTTTTTAATTTCATTACAGAGAAGGTGTCCATCTTTCGTCAGCAACTTGCTGAAGAAGAGAAAATCAGTAAGACTATGAAGAAAAAGTGAATGCTATTTATAAAATGGAACTTTCTCATTGGTTTAACTGTACAGAAAAAAAAAAAAGCTTGGGCTCCAATCTTTGCACTCATAGGTTTGTAGGTAATGGCCTACCTCAGCCTAGTCAATTCTGTGCCTCTCTTGTATATACATCTGCTGTGTATGTACATAACTCTTTTGACTTACTAAGTAATTGAAGCCTATGTAGAGTAACTTACTGTCCACTCAAAGAAATCTTCACTTTGGGGAAAAGAACTTTTTAAATGTTTTATTAAACACTAATTTTTTACGATTATTTTTACTTTTTATTCTACATGTTTACATTTTGTTGTGTATATAGCAGCAAAGTATATGAGGAATGAAAGTTTTCCTAAGACTCTAGTGATATATTGCCTGTGTGTTTGTTCTAAACCGTCTGTTGGGCTATAAGAATATTGTGAACTTTTAAGTTGTTTTATATTAGTGCTTTATTGCATGTTTTTTGTAACAGAAAAAGAAATACTCTGGATATTTTTCTTTTCATTTTTTAAAAAAGTGTTTCAACTTTGTGTGTTGTGAATATTTAGTTCTTCCATCCAGAAAATTTATGAAATATTTTACAAATTGTATTTATTCCATATTAAATTATTCTCAAATAATATCCTGAACTTTTTAAAAGGGAACTTAAATGGAAATTAATAAAGCAATGTTTAATCTTTTATAAATGACAATTAAATTGTATATTGTGTTATTTAACTTTCATTTCGCTCTGTTCTTGTGTTTCATTAACTCAATTAATAAATGATTCTACTAATTGAGTAAAAATTAATTTATTTTGAACAAATTTTTGTTATTTAAGTGTAATATCTTTTATTTGTCTTAATTATAATTAACAGTGCCAATTCCATCTCTAAATACTTCAGTGTTGGCTTTTGGAATACTTAAAATGCTAATACAAGACTTAACTGGAAAAAAAAGGAATAAAGATGGTATTTTTAATGTCTGGTCTTTTTTCTTTTTCAATCACACATTAATTAGAATAGAATATTCAAATAGACATGTTCCAAATAATGGATATTAAAATCTCTCATTATAGTAAAATATGTGAACGTTTGTTTTAAATAATTTTAAATGTATTCATCTTTTTCTGGTAATCTTTGCCATTTGCAACTTTGTTTTCATTTGGTGACTGTTTATATAAATATGTACTATGTGAAAGAAATTCTAAATGACAATTTAAAATACTTCCAGTTTTAAATTTATATATGAGACAGAATTTTTCAGTCACTAATTAAAAATATATTTCTGAGATTATAATTACCACTTAGAATTGATCTATGAATGATTTTGATGCTTTAATTTTAAACTATTAGTTAAAATTACAGGATGTCCCACAAGGTATGTAATATCTAATATTTACAGATTCAGATAATTAGGACGTCAAGACAGATATTTTGATATATAATGTGTGGTGTCTTTGAATATAGTGTCATTGTTCAATTTAAGTGTGAAGCTTGAGTTATGAAACTTCATAGAATTCAGGGGATACAAACAAGGGAAAATCAATGTTTATTAAGAACTTTCAAAACTACAGAATTTCGAAATATTGGCCATTCAAATAACTGACATGACGAAGCCTGATGTCGTTATTTTCAATTGTTTTCTCCAAAACATATGTTCCAATTTCCTTCCTTGACTTCAGTTTCAATTGCTGTTCTTAAATCGTCCAATATTAAGGGCTGTGTGAGATACTCTGTGTTTTTCAGATGTCTCCTTAAGAATAAGTCACACCAGTGAAGATCTAAAGAGTAAGGCAGTGACTTTATAACATTGCCTGTTTTCACAATAAAATCCAACCTGATAAGTCTATAGTGAAAATGTTCAGCTAACCCCATTCAGATTAAAGCCTTGCTTAGTACAGTGAAGTCTGCTGCCATCTTACATAAGTCAATAATCACTTATTTTGGCTATGCCATACATGAGAAATATAACATCATTACTCAACTCGTCAAAATAAGCTTTGCTGGTGAAGTTGTCATTTAAAAAATTGTTGCAATGATTCTTCGGGAGTTAACTCTCACTAGACTGTTTGCAGATGGTGCAGTGATCCAACTATTGCACGGTGAGGATTTTCAGTGGCCAGGATCTCCTGCTAACATATCCTTGAAGGTGTAAGTATGACTCATTACTGAAACAGATCCAATTAAAATCAGTTTTGCCACACTCTTCATTATTTAATCATCATATTTGCAAAATCAAACTTCCTGAAACCATTTTTCTCTCAATGATTACCATCAATTTGCATAGTAACCTAAGAAAGCATCCATGTTGGGCAATCTCAGTGTGAATTGAATTTGGAATGGAAACTGTCAGATTCATAACTCACTATATTCGGCGGCCTCGCATGTATATCAAAATATTTGTCTCTGCATGTTCTAGCCAAATTTGTAAATATTTGACCCTGCATAAAATTGTTGGATGCCCTGTATTAAAATTTTTATTTTAAAATAATGAGGGAATCAAAACTCATAAAGGATGATCTATAAGCGATAAATCCCCAATTTGTTGCCTACACATTTTGAAGTTTCAAAAACCTCAAACCAATACATCTCAACATGTTCTCACATGATAAAACATTTTAAAAACAACAAAAAGGGTAACGACGTTGCTATTGACTTAAACTTTTGAATTACAAATTAAATTTCTATTTTTAATGGGGGGTTTTGGCGATAAATCGCCGACATTGACAACCTAGGGCATTATTTTCTAATGAGTCTCAAACCAAAAAATTGGTACCTCAAGAGAGATAAATTGCCATTTTATTGCCTACGCATTTTGAGGCTTCAAAAACCTCAGACTCGCATGATTTTTTTAAAAAAAATCGCCAAATTCTCCAAACGCATCCTCAATAATAATAATAATAAAAATGCAGTCTCATGTTGTTGTCTTGTCACTACAAGTAATTGTAATGGACCGGACAATTTTTTCAACCTTTTTACGCAGCCTCTGCCTATTGGTCGAGTGTACCCTCCCCCACTTTAAAGCTATACGCCATGGACAGGACAATGCGGCTGATCTATTTTTGAAGTCTGACAAGCCAATTTCGTGTGGACTTGTGTGATTATTGATTTGTTGCTTCTTTCCTTAAATGAGGATTTGTCAGCGGAGGGAAAGGATGCTACAATTATGTACTGATCTATTTAAATGCCAGCCATACATATTTTACGAATCACCAGGTACATTTATAGAGGGTGTATAGTTTGAATACACAATCAGCATGCCTCGATAGAAAATAACGACGTTTATTTACACGAAGACACCATCACAAAAGCGACAAATATGCACCGCCAAGAAGAATACAGGACAGCTGATGGTAGCCCACAAGTAGTAATCGACCACAACACTCAAACCGGCCAGACAGAATCCAGCAGGAGAGGGGATCCTCGGAACTTCGCTGTACGGTCTCTCCAAATGGCTGAAGTTATCGCTGTCTCCTCGCTTTTGCTGCCGACTCAATATCGCTTGACTGGCTACTCCACACACAGAGGCTGACTAAGGCAAAGGCAGTTGTCCCGGGTCCCCATATTGAATGTAAAATTTATTTTATTCTTTCTTCTTTAATGAACGTTCTTCCTTACCGAAGTAGTGAATCAGAATGAAACCCACAAAGAGGTTTCGCCCTGGACCCCAATTAGGTTAAGTCGGCCCATGCGCACACTACGTCGCTGCTTTCGCTGTAGACTCAGCACTTTCTAGAACTACATACAACAATGGAACTTCGCCGTTGCTTCGTTATTTTCTCGAAGGATCGTTAGTTGTCTTCTGCTCCAACTTCGCTTCCCGCTCAATTCAGTTCACCATTCGATTCAATTCAACTCTGCAGCTTGAGACTGCTGACCTTTTGTAGCTCCCAGGGGGCAGGCTGAGAACTTTTTAGGCCAATCTGGGTTTCTATAGTACGAATCATAAAAATTATCCAAGTTTCCCGCATTATCCATTTTGTCACCAAGCCGCCAAATCACGAATGTATCGCCCGCTCAGTATGCAACGGGGCTGATCGCAAAAAAAACAACCTTTCTTACAATGACAAAACTGCGTGTGTGTAACTATATATTTTACAAGAAGGAAGATTTTTTAAAACCATTTTGCTTTCTCGTTTGCTAAATATAAAGAGAAGACTATAATCTCCAAAATCGGGAATTTGACAAATCTACATATTTTAGACTTTTCTTAATCGGAGGAACCCATTTTTGGAATGGTCTGTTTTAGACAAAAATAACTCTAAAGTGCTTTGAGCTAGACGAATAAAATTTCGAATACGTTATTTACGGAAATTTTGTGAAAAGTCTACTCTGAGCAAATCCGGTCGTTCGAATAAAATTTAGCACGTAATTACAAACCGAAGGGAGCTAGATGAATACAATTCGGTACAAATATTTAACATCTATAGCGTAGATACTTATTTGACTTTTGTGACATATTCAGCAATGGGTTGACCATTTGCGGGGCTGTATTTTTAGAAATGTGTAATCATGATAGCTGAAACAGGCAAATATTTAAATATATGATATTTAGTACGGAATTTTGCAAGTGCAGTTTTGTGTGAAATTTTATTTTCTGTCGATTTGAGAAACCTGTCTAAATTATAAATTTTATTTTTCGCTACTATTAACTGTATGCCAAATAGTAAGCGGCAAAAAAAAAAAGTCAAAGACCTTAGGATATATTTACTAAAAATGATAAAACCATGCCAAATGTTTATCTTTCCTACTTGTACGCCAACGGTTTTCAAGGCGTTCTTTAGAGTGCCATCTTTATTAGGGAGTATGCGGGAATGTTTCGGGAAGATCACTGAGGCTGCTTGTCTTCCTTTGTTGGACATTTTTTGTGATTTGAAAATCAAATCTATCATTTCTTTATGCTTCATCCGCCAGTAAATACTTCTTTGATAATCACAATTCTATTAAAGTGCCTTTGCCCCTAAATCAGTGATTTCAACTCTTCAATAATTTAAAAATATGATTTTCAAAGATAAAAAAAATTGAATCTTTGTTTTAAAATTATTGAGGTAATTTAAAATAGTTTCGGAGTAGTCCATCAAGCAATATATTTTCACTACTTTTATGCTTATTATTTTTTATTATTATTGCTAGTTCTCGGATACCTGATGCATTTAGCTCATCGTAGCAACCTTTCTTAAAAATTGTTTTACACTCGACCAGTAATAAGACGGCCAGTAGGCAGAGCATGCGCGTAAAGGGATTGATTTATATTCGTCCCACTTAGATTCGAGCATTCCATGCTTGGCTATGAATTGCCATTTTGGCGTCCTTGAATTTTTCTTTTTTTACAGCGTATCGTATTAAAATGATGGATATTTGCTGAAAGAAACATGGTAACATAATAATAATAAAAAAAGGTCAATATACCTAAATTTGGAATACTACAAAAAAAGAAACGGCAAATAAATTTTAAAAAATACATAATTTTGAATCAAAAAGTTTAAAAAAAATGTCGAAATTAATCTATAATGTGGTTGATTGGCCTTTCTGTCATTCGCTGTCTACTGGCAGAGCGTAAACCTAACATAAGCTTAAATAATGCCAATTTGAAATACTTTAAACGCCCACATTTGTCTCGATTGAGCAAATGATTAAAATGTTATTGTTCTTTTACAATAGTCTTCAATGTAACTCTGCAAATGAGTAACCTTGTCTTGAATATATCCCTAATAAATTATAATCAATTTCTTAGATTTCGATTTGGATTTTTATCATGTCAGAACATGATGTTGTTTTTGGGATGAGGTTTTTGGCATCAACAAAAATCCGTAGGTAAAAAATAAACATTTTAATCCGTAGACGAAAAATAAAAAAATTATTATCTCCACGAGCATTTCAAAAAAACAAATTTTAATAACGCGTTGCCATCGCATTTACTAAAGCTCCGATTAAAAAAATAATTAAAAAATGTCATTTTTGAGCACGTGATTACATAAAAGGAAATAAAGAGGAGATGTGTTATTTCTTTAAACAATCAAGTATCATGTCAGAACATAAATTCTTGAACGGCCAAGGACCACGTCCTCGTGCAAGTTAAATTATATTTTTATTCATTGAATTAGTCGCTTTAGTATTGCAAATGATCTAAAAAATTTGTCTCACATTGATTGTTAAAAAAAATATCCCATTTCCTATTTATTTCCTTTCATATAATCATGTGCTCAAGATTACGTTTTTCTAGGTTTTATTTGCTATAGTTATTAACTTATTTTTAAAAAAATCAGAGCTTTTGTAAATGCAATTTCAGCAAGTTATTAAAAGCTGATTTTTTTAGATGCTCGTGTAGATAATAACATTCTTATTTTTCGCCTGCGGATTTTTGTTGACGCCCAAAACCTCATCTCAAAAATATCATGTAAGAACATGATAGTACCTCTCCATGCCCTTGCGACTATGAAGTAAGAACATGATAACAAAATCTGGATAGGCCTAAGTTTTATGTTTTTTTTTTTTTTTTTTTTTTTTTTTTTTTTGCCAATTTATACCAGAAGGTAAAGTTTTTTCCCCTAAAACTCCCTGTTATAATATGTTTATTCTCACTTCTTAATAAGTACTAAGCTCTTGATTTATCTCAACGTGAACGCGCTTTGATGAATTATAGAAGCATTTACTGGTAAGGTGTCAATTTAAAATGGAAGCTTCTGTACTGGTAGTTTATGTTTTTGTACCCCAATTCATATTTCACGAATTTATAATTGGACAAATCAAAGGACATATATTGTTCATTTTTTAACATAAATTCTGTATTACAGAACTTTAAAGAAGTCTTTAATTGATGATTTAATGGACATTTTGCCTTTTTCATTTAATTACGATGAAAGAAAATTAGTCCTGATAGTACGGAAGCTGGAAGTCGCCAGCCTAATACTCGACAGTAAGCAGCATTTTAATTCTTAAAATTCATTTCATTAAAATTAAATTTTGTCTTAATTCTGTGGCAGCATAACAGCGAGCCTCATTTGCACGTTTTCTAGCAATTTACGCTTTGAATCCGTACAAGGTTGTGTATTCAGAGCAAGAAATGAAAGTTCGTTAATTGAAATCAATAAAAATAAATCGTTAAAATCGCTTGTTTTTTTTTAAAGTTGAAAATATGTGTTGCGAGGTTAAATTATTCCTCATAATGCGAACTGCAGACTCAAGATAGTAAGTTTTTCTTTTTCATTAATTATATTCTTTATATGTTGTTTTTTTTTAAAAAAATATTTATGTTTTCTTGTATTTTTAGAAATGATTTAAAACTTATTGTTCGATGGTGCAGAAAAAACTTTTTGCAATCGCTCTTACTCTCTGAGGTGATTAAATGTAGAAGAAAGAAAGTTTTAGTATTTATTCAATTTGAAAGTCTTGTAAATGCTACCTAAGGAAATATTTTAACATTTTTAAAACGTTGTATGCTTCTTGAAAAGGCTTTTATCTCTAATATTTTCTCATGAAAACGCTTATATGTTTGAGTTGAAGCCTGACAAAGAATGACATAATATTATCAACGTTTTCTTCAAATTTAGTTTTTAATGAAAAAAAATGAGGATGAAGAAAGGAACAGAAATAAAAGAAATCAATAATCTAAATTTTATTAGCTGTAGTAATTAAAAATACTTTAACATATAACTCGTGGCATTACGTATGGCTTTCGGAGGGTTTCTATCTCATTACATAAAATGCGAAGACAAAGATAATGAAACTTATTTATATGTGTTGCAAATAATATAATTAAATGTTAGTAAAATAAATGTAAATAAGGGAATACATTTTAACATACTTAGGAATAGAATTCTCGAATTCTCTTTCAAATTGATTCATTATTGTGAAGAAGGGATATGTAATTCTCATGTATTGCATTAATAATATCTCATGCTAATCATTCCCCTTACAAGGACTGTGGAAGAATATATATATATAAAAGATTGGTTGAGCTTAATACATTGACTGCTGTGGGGGGTGGAGGATATCAGTGGATGGTGGGACCACATAAATTCCTTGTGTGTTTCATAATACTGTGAAGGAAACTAAGATATATTTTGAGAGACGCCTTCTTGTCCTCTCATTGAGTTCAAATCTTGAACTGATCTACGATTTATGCTACAAGATCACATACCAATTTCCTTTTTTTTAAGACTTTTCTTTTTTAGTCATCGCATTCAAATGAACAAAGTATACAGATCTACATACGGTCGATACTTTTATGTATTTGCTTAAAACTTGATAAAACTTCTTATTGCTAATGATGAAACTACGTACCTGACTTCATCCATCTTTCTGATTCTTTTTTTTTTGGTACTCTTCCGTCAGCCGGGCACAAGCGAAAAATCGCCAAAGATATTTGGCGGAATTCTACATTATTTGGCGATTTTTCGTTTGCGCCCAGCTGATGGAAAAGCACTCCTTTTTTCGTACTCATTGTATTCATATGGCAGATGAACAGATACACTTTTAATTGGCAACTTACATGCGAAGTTTGAAAAAAAAAGTCACATACCAAACTACATGTTTGAAGTTTTGAGGGATTTTCAGTTGTCGTGTTCGGTGACAGAGAGATATAATCTGAAAACTTTGTTTTTAGATTTTATAGACTTCTGAAACATTTAAATTACAAACCTGGTCTCCAAAGACCTCTAGTAATTTTATAAAAGGAGCCTTGAGAATTTAAATAGCTTTCTTCCTTCTTTTTAAAATCAGATTGCTCTATCCTGGCACAGAGGTAGCAGATCTTCCCGTAATCTGGGCCTTCCTGATTCAAGTCCGGGTCCAGATATGGTTGTTCTTCTGTGATATGCATGAATGTGCCTCCCTGTAAAAAGTTCTGTTCAAGCGAAGGTGATGCGTGAGTAGCAAAGTCGTACTCTTGGCCCTAGTTGGCGCTACTAAAAAACAAGAGACGCACCCTCGATTTAAAATCGCTGACTGCTCCAGCGAGGTTGCTCGTTGTAAATGCCATTCGAAATAGCAACAGCAAAATTTAATTTCATTTAACCCTGAACGTTGATGGTTCGTGTTAGAGACTAAAATTCTATTCAAGTGTGTCAATTGATTTTAAATGCAATTAGAATTACTATATTATGGCTAATAAAACAGACCCTTGCACCGTGATAACCCGTGTTCATAATGATTATATTATTGAACTTTTCATATAATGTACGCTTGATTTATAATTAATTACCAGTTTGCTCTTTTATGAATTCTGCTAGACTCATTTTCTTAAAAACATAACCGAGCTTCTTTAAATATTTTCAGTATTTCTAAAATGTAGATAGTTTCAGAACTTTAAAAAATTTTATGAGCAAAAAAACATGAAATAATATTATAATCACGATCTTGTTTTCAGAGAATGTCAGGATACTTGAATAACTTTATGGGATATTTTCTAAATTTCTTCAAAAAAGAAAATCGAACGAGTGCGGGAGATGCAACAGCTTGTTCTACCCCACCGAGACGTAAGCTTGTAATTTATTGTTATTTCATATCTGTCCTCCTTAAATTCAATTTATAATTCTAGGGCTATTTTTTATTTTAACTGTGTAAAACTGATAGTATCATATTATCCTTTTACATTTACTAACTCCCCTCATGTCCATTAATTAAAAATAATTCAGAGTCACGCGGAAGTCGAACTCTAAAATACATATATCACCCGTAAAACGATTAAACACATCTTCGAAAATCATATGCAGGAAGCCACCAGATGACACCGATAGTACGTTACAATGACGAGAGAGTAAGAAAGCGATGTATAAGGAACAAAAGAAAAGATGCAAAATTAGTCTTAAGCACTTTATAAGCTTTACAATGCAATAATCGCATAGTTATGACAAAAAGCACGCATTTGAATGATTTTTTACGTAATAGAATTATCAACCGTCTGGAATGTGTGCATACACAGCTGGAAGTATCCGAGGAACTTGGAATCTACCAGAAGAACATCTCCAGGTTTTGACAACGATTCCAAGATGATGGTAATGTGAGAAGACGTTGCAGCACAGGTTGCCTCCGAGTTGCAATGCCGAATGAAGATCGGTATTTGGCAGTTACTGCCAAAAGAAACAGACGGAGCACAGCATCAGACTAGACTCGTCAGCTCTCTTCAGCCATTGGAGCGACAGTTTTAAGGCAAAATATGTACAGACTCTTAGGGCAGATTGTTCTATATGCTCGTATCCCCGTCAGATGTGTTGCACTCAGTGAAACTCACTGTCGCCTGCAGTCGGCAGGGAGTAGAGAGCACCGCAACAATGGACTTGTGAGAGGCTTTCCGACGAGTGCAGGTTTATCTTGTAGTCTGATTCACACCAGACTTTCATATGGAGAGCACCAGGTTCCAGTTGCCACAAAGAGACCATCACTGAACAGCATCATTGCGGTGGTGCAGGATTGCTCGTTTGCGGAGGAATTATTCTGGGATCCAGAAGTGATTTGGATGTTTAAATTGGAACTATGACAAGGCAAATCTATCTGGACATCATTCTGGAACAATATTGCGTTTGTTTAGGGGTGCCATGGACTCAGAATTCGTGTTTATGGATGACAATGCCCGTCCTCACCGTGCAAGCATCGTAAACGAATGTCTTCAATCGGTGGATATCAACCGTATGGAATGGCCAGTTATCTCACCGGAATTGAATTTAGTAGAGCATGTGTGGAACAGGCTTGACCGACGAGTTGCACCCCGTCAACCACCTCCTTCATATCTACCGGAATTTCGGGGAGCATTTCTAGATGAATGGTGTAATATTCCCCAAGTTCAGATCGATAGTTTGATATTCAACATGCTTAGACGTTGTACGGACTATATTGTTTCATCTGAG
This sequence comes from Argiope argentata, assembly GCA_026289955.1. Taxonomy (NCBI): domain Eukaryota; kingdom Metazoa; phylum Arthropoda; class Arachnida; order Araneae; family Araneidae; genus Argiope; species Argiope argentata. Next base: position 3,271,079 of record JAOUZG010038029.1, on the reverse strand, counting down.
AGACATAATATGCGTTAACCATCATACCAATCCTGTAATTTAAAATTTTATATTTTTTTTTCGTAGTTTGCTTCAGAAGTAAAAGATTGCAATTTTTGTTAAAGATATTAAACATGGAGCATCTTTTTGCTTCTTACCTTTTGTTTAACGAATAGGCTTTACAAATAAGTAGTATTTGTTTTGCTTCTGACTTTTCATTTTCCTGAACTTGGATTATCCTTGATTTATGGGCATGAGTGTAAATAGTAGATATCGTCAAATAGGCGAAATTTTATCGTGTCGCCTCTTTGGTCATTGTTTACATCAAATTGTACCGTTTAATTTATGCAAAATTTTTTCTCTTATTTTCATAAACTTTTCAAAATATTTCAAAATATTTTGGGTGTATATTTATTTTTCAATGCTATTTTTTATTACCTTAGTTACTTTGTTTAGATGCATATATGCATATACGTTTAAATGATATTAAATACATGTTTTTTTTTTTGCTTTTGCTTGTTATGGTAGTTGTAAATAAAGATAGACAAATCAATCTTAAACACAATCAAACCATGATGTATCGGGCTAGAGGCCCGAATTCCTTTTTATTGCTGTTGTCCTTTACTTTTCTGTTAATCGAGACCGAGAAAAGAACCACCAAATGTCAGCAAGAGATTATTAAACCTTAGTAACAATTTTACAAATTTTAGATATAGCTTTCTTATAGATGAACTTTGGCACCAAAACAGAACAATGCCTATATTTATGCTTGGAGATGCTTGGGATTCCGCTAACGGAAAAAAGTTTTTGCTTCGAATCAATTTTACAATCATAGGGTGCATACACAAATTATGTAACTAGAGCTTCCGTATCAAATGCTAACCTTTCCACTCGTTCTTTTTTTCTTTTGCAGGTTGCAATAGCGTTATCGAAAACAGGAAGATCAAGGAAAACTTTGTCAAACACAACGCCAAGCAAAAAAGCATCTGGTCGTCGATTGCTGGAAAAATCAACCAACAGAAACCATGTTTTGCGCAGGACAGCCGCTGCCCGAACAGAGTTCTCCTCAATCCAGCGTCACTCGGAAAGCTCCTGCATCGGAATGAGGCGGACGCCAAACAAGCGAATGAGAGAGGCGATGGCCCCACGAGGGAGTGCTGCATCTATCACGACGGTGGGTGGAGATGATTTTTCTACAGATTTAAAGGAATAATCATTTGTCAACGAAGTTTCAATGTGTAAATTAATTTTTCAAGATTATCTTCACGACAGTAAAAACCCATTTACCTCTTTGAATCCCGAACTTTTAAAAGGTGAATTAAAAAAAAATGATGGAAATTAGTGCTAAGGATCACCAAGAGAACATCCACATTTAATTTCATCTCATTTTCACCACGGGTGCAGGAACCAGGAAGTCGTGGCAAATGTCACCTTCAGGTTTGAAAAGAAATGAAAATTAAGAACTTAAAATATCGCGAAAGCCACCGGGAGGGCCGAAAGGGTTAAAAATAGTGACTGAGCTTAATTCCCTTGGGATGAATGCTATATAAGCCAGATAATATCCTTCGAGCTGAAGGGTCCCTTTTGCTTGATCGGTATGTTACTTGGCTACTAACCATAAGATTGGGAGTTCGGACCTAGCGCTATCCGCTACTCACCGACACCCTAATTCTTTTTAATGGTCAATGTTTATTTGCAACAACTCGATCAATAAGCAATGAAAGGATGTACTATTTTTTTAATTAATTTTTTCCAAAATGGTTCGATTTTAATCTCTTTTCATCTGGAAAGCAGAGATGTTGCTATTAAGTTGATCATAGATTTAGTTAGTTGTTATTTGATTATAGGATTCGGCTTCGGATTACAGATTTTATACAAGAAAATTGGTTCTTGAACGTTCTAATCTTAAAGCAGCAATCATACCATTAGGGCATCACAACATGGAAGGTGACTTTGAAATCTTAATAGTTGCAGGCTCCGAAGTAAAATTATTTTAATGAAGGTTAGATTGGTGTGTTTAGTGTTCTGTGTAAGCCACTAGAGAATATTATCCTTTATAATAAATAAAGTCTTTAAGTTTCTGAATAATGAAGGTATTTTCAGTTCAAAAAATTACACGGAGGAGTTCACGGAGGAGTTCAGTTCAAAAATTTACTAAGGAGGAAATATTATTTTTACACTAACTTCAAACTTGAAAGGCGTTTTTCTCTAAATATTTTTCGAATTAAATTTTCAACATTTAAAACAATATTTCGAATTCTAATTAAAATGCTTTAATTCAATTTTCAAGAGATGTTTTTTTATTTTTTAATAAATTGAACTTAAAATTTTGATGCCCATTAAGTATTTCTTTATTTACAGTTTTTTTTCATTTGAAGATAGTTTTAAAATTTATAATAATATTGATATCGCAACGCATAAACGTTCATATTATTTTTGAATTTCAATCTTTCTTTCAGATTTTAATTCATTTTAAAGATAATGTTATCTAAAGGAAGCTATGATTATATCATTAGAATTTTGTTTAGAATATTAGATGTTTTGTTCAAATTCTTTTGAAATTTTCTACGAATTAGTTAATTAAAAAAATATACAGTTTTTTTTCTTCTGATTTTTTATTATTTTTATTCACTATTTAAATTTAAAAAAATCCAAACAAAACCTAAAAATAGGTCTTTTTTTGTGGGAAAAATTGGCATAGGCAGCAAGCAATTATTTAAAAAAAAGATTATAATAAAATTGACTCATTTTGGGTAAAATTACTATTAAATTTCTTCCCCTTTGTATATCCCAAATAATTATTCTCAGAAAGGGACACAAGACCTACTCTTTACGCTGTATGAGGTAATTCTTAAAAATAGAAATATTCCAAATGAAAAAAATATATTAAACGCCGCTTATAGTTTTATCGATTGTGTTTATTAAACTTTTTTCAGTATTAATTGCTGCCTATGTCCAGGCATAGGGGTAGCTCGTCTTCTATATGATATGGAGACCTCGGGTTCAGGCATGGTTGTTCTCTACTCTTTAT
>JAOUZG010038029.1:3240354-3267669 GCA_026289955.1 Argiope argentata | reverse complement strand
ATATATATATATATATATATACAGTCTCTCCAAATGCCTTCAATTCTTCATGGTATCATCGCTTTAGCTATATCCAACTGAAGATTCACTACTACACGACGGACAACTCCACAGAAGACTCGACGCTACTTCTAAAATAAACACCAGAATTCGGTGCCTCTCAATTCCCCGAACGCTTGAGCTCCACGCAGCGCTTGCAACTCGCCGGGCTGACACACCTAATTTGTTGTTGACTCGCTATTCGACTTTAAACCTTCTGGTGACTTTTTCTATAATTGTCTTCGGCTTAGACTGGTGGTCTGTTATAGTTTCCGGAGCCAGGGAAAGGAGATTCTGGAAAAATCAAGCATATCTCGGCTCCTATGGCTTCTATCACCAATGTTAGAATATTACAATGTTATTTATTTTGTCACCAAAATCGTCGCCAAGTTTGGCGTCAGGCCCTGGGATCACTGATTCAGACTCCGATCAACAACCAACGGAGCTGATCGTAAAGCGGCCTTTCCCACTGTGAAAACAACTCTACTAGGAAGCAACATTACAGATTCGTAACAGTATATGTGTGTATTCTATTTGAGACATCCATATACAGGAGGATAAATGTCGATATCATTTAGATTTGTTTCTCTTGATCAAAATGCTCATGCGATTTATGTTTCTACAGCTGCCGTTGGATTTTCAAAAGAATTCCCCCGCTTTCTGCCACGCTCTGCGAGAAAACTGCAGCTTCAGGAGCAACCCTCCTACAGTCTGAGGCGTTCCCTGTCGCTGGAGTCGTGCTATCCGGCGGAAGACAAAAAGCAGTTAGCCAGCCGCCAAATGCTGCAGATGCGTCATATTCTTAGTCCAATAGGTACGGTGAAACATTTTAAAAAAATCAAATTTGATTTTAATTTGAATTATCAACAAAACATTTTAAACTGAAATTTTAAAAAATATTCCGTTAGAAAACTTATAGCAAAAGTAATCTTTTTATCGTAAAATGTAATGCAGGTAAAATATCACCTCCTTCGAAATTTCTTCATCTGGTTTATTAAAAAGTGGAACTATTAGGATAATTGGATAGGCTAAAAACCAGTCGAAGTTAGGGTTTGAAAGTCATTTTTCAGACCCTACGTTTCAAGCATTTGAAAAACTATTAATACAAAAACGGTTCATTATAATTCTGTGGAAATTTGGCATCTAAATTATTTTTCTACACTCAACTGTGCAAGAAATAAAACATCTCAAGACAGAAGTACGTAATATAAAAATTAATATTAATTTCCTATATGCAAGAATTTTTTTTTCTGAAGATTTCTTTACTTATTTCATTTGATACTATTTGCATTACGTTATTTTATCATGTATCAGTTTCTTTACTCTATCTTCTCTCTTGGATAATAGACGGCGATTATTAAGTACGCATCCCATAGTGTACTGCGATGGTTGTTAAAAGAAGATGATATGCTATTCTGTTAAAATGCGCGCGTTAATTTCTTGTCTTTCGTGTTTTATGTTTGTTTGTGTGAGATGTAATCGTTAAAGATATGGTCCTGAAAATATGCGTCCTATTGCTTCCACTGTACAGATCCTAATGATCTTCATTATGATCTGCGCAGTCACACCACAATAATGAATTCCGGCTATAGCATTAAATTAAAGTTATTTTAAAATTCGCCAATCGGAATTTGAACTGCACTTCTTCTTCAAGGATCCTCCTACATTTGGTGAAGCAAAACAAAAATTCCGCCTCATATCTTTGCGCTTCGAATCATTGATGTCCCATTCAACTGAATGGCATCTGAGTGAATCAAATAGTATTATAATGATTTTAAGCTCTCGCTATTGTTGACGAAGGCATAGTTTTCATTTTGGCAATATATTATTAGAAATGCATGTGTCCACATATTTTAATGAAATTTTTATTTCTGTTTACGTTTAAAGATAAGACGCAACGCTTTTTCCAATCTAAAACACAAACAAAAGGGTAACAATAAAATTGTAATTCTATGTCAAATTTTGATTTCAATTATTCTATTTTCTTTAATGCACTAATGCAGCATAAAACTCTCATATGCAGTATTCTGGAAATAAAAATCTAAGGTCATGTGGCGTTGACGGGTTTATACGAGGTTTATAATTTTATATGAAAGATGAGGATATGACATATCTTTTTAGGGAGGAAAGGGGGAGGGGTCCGAGAGACCATTCCCATAAGCTTAATGAAATATTTGTGCTATCTGGAAACTTTGTTATACTTATCGGATAAACAATATAACAATATTTTTTTTGCAGAAAGTGGCGCCGGAATCTGTCTTTCTTTGGACACAGATAAAAATTATGCGCCTTTTAGAGATTTCATAAACTTATCCCCTGGTAAGCATTCTGAAAGAAGTCTCTCATCGTTGAATATGTTTGTAGGTAGGATATTTTAACTTCTTACTATTCATCTAATATACAGGATGATTAAAAAAACGTGGACAAAATTATATGGCACATCAATCATACAACAAGGACCAATAATCATATAGGAACAGAGAGTCTCAACTGCATTCACTACAGGGCGTCTAAAATAATGCATTGTACAAATAGAAGAAATGAAACCATTTTTCGATGATCACTCCCTCACCTGAGGTTGATGCACGTCAAATTTTGACCCTACAGGAAATGCTCAACGTTTTTGCCAGAAGCATCGAGACACACCTGGTATCTACGTTGCATGCAAGGATTCACCTTCTCCGTACAAAGCAGCAAGATGTGTTTGAGAGACCACGCGTATCTCGAACACATCTTGCTGCCACAATTCGTCCTACTAAATCATCCGGCTTTGCAAAGGTGTTTTATAGACAAGTCCTTTCAAAATTCTTTATAAGAAAAAATCCAAATGAGACAGGTCTGGTGATGGTGGTGGTCATGCGATTGGTCCACCGTGACCAATCTAACTACCCACAAAAGTAACCAGCAGATGAGCTCTGATGTCTGTGATGAAATGTGCAGGAGCTCTGTCCAGGATATTTCTTTCGATACATTCGCAAGGCTTCTCGCCCATTACAGTTGCCCATGCCGTAAATTAAGTGCATGTCAGCCATTTCATGGTGCTAGTAACTATCCATGTTACGTCCAACACGTCCACGGTTCGAATGAAGATAATCTCAGTTTGCTCAACTCGTATTTATATCGCAACGTCCTCTCGTGGCTCTCACGCCCTCTACAGGCGTTTGTAACTTTATGTTCCTGTGCGATTTTCGATCCTTGTTGAATGACTGATCTACCATGTCATTTTGACTACGTTTTTTTAATCATCCTTACTTTATTGATCATACATTTGATTCTTGCGGTAAAAAGGCAAGTCGGGCTTTGGCACTGCAGATCTAACACCTTTCGACTTTTTCATAGTATAAATATTATCAGAATTTTATTAAGTTTGATTCTGTATTAAAACTCACCTACAATCAAATAACGTTTACTTCAGAGTTTTCAATAATATATATTTTTTTAAACTGAACAAACAACAGATGCTTCTCTACGTATACGGAAAAATTTCAAGCAGTGCCGACACCCATCGTCACTTCAGCACAATAACAAAACGCATTCGTTTCGCTGCAAAATTAGCAAAGGGTTTTCCTTGGAAAAATAGCGCCTTCTTTTCTCCCAGAAAAACCAGAACAAGAGTTGCCAACTTTTTTCAGCAAGAATTTTCTGCAGCAGAATGCCTCTCTTAAAATTTGAAAATAAATTATAGTTGAAAAATAATTATTGACAAATGACAGTTAATTTAATATGTTCTACCATTCAATATTTTTCCCAAAATAAATTACACCGGTAAATAAAAGAAATTTAGTTGAGACAGCATTCTAGTATCGGCACTTGCAGATATAAAAAGGAAAAATAAGGGTCTGCAGTGAGTAGAAAATAATTATTTTTAAAATACATTTGCAATGTAAGTTTTTACACGCACACATTACAAGCACTGCTTGATAAAAAGTATCCAGCCACTTTCAAGGCTAATCTTTTCTAAATATCTACAGAAATATTGGAATGAAGTATCTTTGAAATTTCACCATTTAATTTTTTTTTTATTTGAGCTCATATTTTCTTGTAAGGATTCCATCACGGAAGGCATTCAGCTTAGAGGACCTACCAGAAGTTGATTTGCTAAGCCGTTTCACGGAATGCAGGAAACTTTAAACAATCTCTTTGTTTGATCTGAATAGCATTGGTGTACATTCTTTAAAAAACAGTATGCAAATTTTGGAAGATGTGAAAGTTTTCGTTTTAAATTTTTTTTAAAAAATTAGAATTTTTTTACAAGTATTTCGTGTATAAAACGAAGAGTTTTCAACAAAATTATACGAAATTTACAAAATATGCAACAATGTATTAAATTAAGTTTTAAAAAACATTTTATTAATATTCGACGAAATATAAACAATTTCATGAAACAAATTTTACCTTCGTATTTTCTCTTCCACAATTTCTAAACCAAATATTCTGGACAATCTATATGGAAATTCCTGTCGAATACCATTAAGATGCGAGAATTTAAATTCATTTCAAAGGAAATGCAGATTGTGAAAAACAAACAAACATAGAACATGTCAATGGCGTGATGTTGTATTTGAAACTCCATTTTATTTCACAGATATTGAGATGTTTTGACGGGCTTGTTCAGGGTCCAGATATGAATTCCATAAAATGCCTGTAAAGAGTTAAATGCATCGTAAGATTCGAGATATACACGCTTCGGATTAGTATTATGACTTTCCAGTTTCCTTTTACAAGAATGAGGGAAAGGGGCGATTTCTGCAGGCACATTCTGATAAAATAGTAGCGTCCCTCAGAAAGAAACTGTCGCCATTGCAGGAAATGATAGTGTCATCCTTTTATAAGTATTTGACACATCTTCAGGATAAACAAAGTATAATGATGCTTTGATGCAATAAATTATATTTCAACTCAAGCTTGCATAGCTTTAGAATTCTAATGTTGACACACATAATGATCAATAACATACTAAATTTTTGTATTTTTTAGTGTGTCCAATTTATTGGAATTTTCGGTACTTAGTTGATTTACAAATATGAAAATGCGCTTGGTATGTTTTACGATTTTAATCTTTTTATTTCTCTATTTGAAGATTCAAATTAAAAGACGATCAATATATGGAAAACCCTTCCTAATTTATCTTACTTTCGAAAAGAAAGATTTTTTTCTGAATCTTAATGCTAATCGATTATCAGCACCTAGGTGATTTATTTGAAGCTCTATCTCACGCGTTTATCGGTGAGACTTATCTGGCTTTCGATGAATTCTCGATTGCTCTCTCACAATTAGAAGCCCGTCTCAACTCTAGAACAAGGGCCACTTTGAATGATGACTCCAATGAGCATTAATGAAAAAAAGTTGTTTTTATTAATGTTCACTTCTTACGGGGATGTCCTTATCACACCACCCAATAATTGCAACTCTAATTCCACATTTACTGTTCTTGAAAGTTGTCTTTATTAGAAAACTTGTATCAGGCCTTCTGAAAAGCATAAAGTTGTGATTATTTATCATCCAAGCAACCGGAGGAAAAACAATGGACAAATGGGCGACTCAATGACGTGGTAATTATCAAAATATGAGAGACAACCAGCTGATCTCTGGATTCTGGGAAAAGTTATTAAGGCTCACCCAGGAACTGATGGACTAATTTGAGCAGTATCATTTCGAACTGCTAATGGTCTAATTAAAAGACCGACCGGGAAACAGATCAAATTCCCAGTCAATATCTGTCAAGAATTGCTCTTGATAAGGTGGTGGTGGTATATGTTCCACTTTTCTACGAAAGAACGTCACTTTCGAACGGCCCTATTATTTTTCTTTTTCTTTCAGATAATTAAAAAAACGCCACAGAAAATAAGAGAATACCGTTTGGTATTGTTGAACTCATTTTCAGTTTAACCATCGCAATCTTGAAATAAGCAATTTTTACTCTTAAACGACCTTTTGTATACTCTTTAACTACTCTTGTTGTAGCAGTTACAATTATTACTTTTATCTTCTCTTTTGAATACTAGATGGTGATGCGTGATTAAGTACGTACACCACAATTCATTGGAGTTGACAGTAGAATGAGATTGCGCTGTTCTGTTAAGCTGCACGCGTAAATGTCTGGTCTAGTTTTTGTTTAGTGTGTGAGTGTGGTTATTAAAAAATTCTTGAAAACATGCGTCCTGTTGCTTCCTGCATGGATCCTAATAATCTACATTCCATCACACACTTTCAATTCCGGCCTTTAAACTATAGCTCAAGTGACCGAATCTTCACGGTAAAATGTGAGTTCATTTTTTAGTGGACAAAGACAGTTTATTTCAATCTCTCTTCAGATATTTGAAAAATTGCCCAACAGTGAAAGTGTTTATATACTTTTAATTACTTAGTGCATATTATATGTATATGAGAATTTTTGAAAAAAATTGTGTAAGGTTTGGGATTTCAGAAACGAAGATCAAAGAGCAATTGTAGAACTGTGTTGTCATGAGAATCATTGTAAAAGGTAATATTCCATAATGGAATCTGCCCTAAAATGTTCAGCTGAAAATGATTCGTTTTGATAGCACGCCTAATTTTAATAACCTATCCATTCTCAATTGTGAAATAATTAAAGGAAGGGAGAATTTCCTTCCTGTAATTATCGAAGCCCTCCCCACTCTTTTAGTTGGCTGGCTGTTGTACGAACTCTGCAGACACTTTCATCTTCCTTATAACATATTCTTCGCCCATTCAAATCCGGTTCAAATTACCCCAGCTGTGCTTTTCACAAAATAATACCAGATATCTTGCTATAAAGGGCCTCCTAACATTTTATAACTAGACGGACTCCAGCAAGTATTGTATGATGTTAAGTGCTTATCCAAATATGTTCAATCTGTTATTTTAACTTAACAATCAAATTAGCAATAAATATCAAATTTCATGCAAAAACCAAATAGAAAAGGAAAAACATATTTGATGCATCTGATCTGAAGACTTTTTCAAGGATTACCCATTGGTAGGGATTCAAAACAGGGATTTTTTTCTGTGAGGGTTCTGACTTTCGTCCAAAAAATTGACTCTTAGTGACCCGAAAATCCCAGGAAATGGAGGTTTGGGAGATAAATTAGTATTACAAAAAAAATCATACTTTTTTTTAAAAAAATTTTTAATAAGATTATAGCTAATTGCTCAAACCAATAAAACATAAAACTAACATCATAAAAATATGTATCTTTTGGTGTTAAAATTATTATCACAAAGTTAAAATCACACAATAATAGGCAAGTTATATCCATTTTTTTAAAGAGTCTAAATAGAATCATAGCAAACTGCTCAAACCAAATAACAAAAACACCATAAGACATAAAACCAAAATTATTAAAATCTGAAAATAAAATACACAATTAATCAAATATTGTTTAGGTGCATTTAATGTTGTTTATCTTTGATCGGATAGTTACTTTAACTTAACCATCTACAATTTTGAAGCATCCTGAATAAATATTTGAAATATAGCGATTGATTATTAAAACTGTTGTTAATTATTGCTCCTACAGACGATGGGGAAAGGAATATAAACATGAATAGTTGGGAACTTTAAAATTTGGAAAGTGGAGGCTATTACCTAAGATGTCATTTTTACTTTTTAATCAGTTGCATCACCCTGTTCTATCTGGGTCATGATAATCTGAAGTTTTTTAATGCGATGTCCTTTAGAAGATCATCTCCCGAAAGCGAGCAAGATACCGGTTTATCGGAGGAAGCACCGGCCAGCCAAAGTTTCGAAGGGTCTGCCAAAGCAGTCGGAGAGTGCTGTGCGTAAAGAACCCGAATGCACGTGTTACAGGGAGCTTCTGGCGAGCCCCTTGCAGAGGAGCTGGAGGGTGGAAGGTCACGCGATATACTGTCCGAAGTCGGTGGTGGCCCACCGGAGCTATCTCAACACAAAGCTGGAGAATCTGTTCAGAGTCATCTCCAAGAAAAAATACTGTGGCAACATCATCGATGCAGCCAGTCACAGTCGGTGGATGAAACTGGCGGGCGTCGGCATCGATGAAGATGCCGCCTATTTCAAGAAATTCGCCAAGTGAGACATGGCGCGTTTCTCTTTTTAAATCTTGGTTTTTATTTAATTGCGTTTAAAGACATTTCCATTAGACGTGTTAAAAATTTTAATTCCTGGAATTAAATTGAACCAGGGAAAAAATTGAAATTGTTTTTAACATTTTAGAGATAGTGTAAGTAATTGCAGATTTGTTGAAATAGAGTGACAAATAGTTGGAATGGGTAGATAAAGTATTGAGCCTATTTCAAGTTTAATGAAAGAAGTAAGAAAAAACCGCCACCAAGTCACGAACATGAATGACTGAAAAGAGTCGCCAGCCACTTCTTTTCGAGGGGGAAAATCCATAAGATTATTTATCAGTGAAAATAGAGATGTTTTCTTGCCTCCCTAGTTCTCAACACCAAGTGGCATGCTGATAAAGACAAAGGGAATAAAAACACGATAGATTCTTTAAATAAATTTGCAATCATAAACATCTTTCAAACATAGATTTTCTTTACCATAAACTAAATTATTTTTTATTAGATTTTTATTACTTTAGCCTCACCTATTATGTTATGATAACAAGGAAACACATAATTCATGTTTTTTCTGTATATTATTATTCCAAATAATTTTTTAATATGTCAAAATAGAAAATCTTTCTAAATGATTTCATTTTATTATAATTTATTTGATATTTCTAAATTCTGTACGTAGTTTTATCTACTGTAAATATTTTGGCTTTTAATAAAATTCCAGTAGCGTTCCCATCAAACCATTTAGTGGCCAGAATGGTTATGGATACAGGGAATGAGACGACGTTCTGTTCTGTTTTGCTTTATAGCAGGAATTAGCTCTAACAGAGTTTTTTTTTAATCCTGCTGTACAAAAATATCAGCAGGAAAGAAATGCTGAAATGAATTTGTCATCCACAGTTCCTTCACTTGAACAACATCCTAAAATTATTCCCTAGATTTCTTTTTTTCTTTTTCTGAGCGAGTTTGTCAGAGACGAGCGTAAGAAAACATTACGAGACAAAGGCTCGCAATGTTGATGACCTAAATTGAAAAGTTGCTAAGATCACTGGAAGAAGAGTGGTTAAAGAACTAAGGGGCTAATCACTGGAAATCTATTTTTTAAATTGCAAAGAGGCGTAAGATAGAAAGATAATTTATTTAGTAGTTAATATAAAAATAGAATTTTATGGGGTAGTAATCTTCGGAATTGTTGAGAAAAGACGCTAAAACTTCAAAAAAGAATTTTTTTGATTATAAAACATTTCTATAATTTTGATAGCACCAATTAAAAGTTGAATCTTATCTAGCTCTTGAGCACCTATTAAAAAGTCACTACATTTTAAGTCTTATAGTTCTGAGTTCAAAAGTTTCCTTGCAAAGCGTTTTGAAGAATTTTTATGTATATGACAATTAGACTAGGATAGATACGGAAATTCAAAGAAATTATACCAGCTTAAAAATTACTACGTTAGTATATGAATAAATTGTTTAACATTCATTTTATTGAAATAATTTGTGCCATTTTTTCATAATGTGAAAGATTTCCTGCTGATTCTTACAAATCTTTAAATTCTGCTTGAAGACCTTAGTGTGGAATCGATGATTTGGTATACTGTTCAGTTTGGAATAGGACAGCTTCTCTTTCTTCTCAATTGTATCTGGGACTTGTCTAGTGATTAATTTCGCAGCAAAGTTTCATGTAACCAACATTTAAGAATTGAAATTGAATTCTTCTTTACTAATAATACATTTTTTCTTTTTTCTTTTTTTCCGACAGAGGTCGAGTCGTTTTGCCTATCAGTGAGTACAAAGGGGCTTTACAGAAACTCTGCTCAGAAAACAACCTAGATTATTGGGACCTTGTGCGAAAAATGGCGGACATCGAAATAAGTTCTGCAGGCAAGTATTTGTTTCTTCATAGTTGGGTAAAATGATCCAATTCATACATAAAATATATTACAGCTAAAAATTTAGAAAATTTAAATGAATTAAACAAATTTTAGGAATTAGATATTATTTAGTTTGATACGATTTAAAAGGAAATATCACACAACAACTATGTCCTATTTCCCCGATATTGTACATGAGTTATCAGAGCAAGAAAGTATAAAATAGACAAAAAAATGTGGGTAGATAAAATGCACCTTATTTTTTTTCAACTTTTATAGTAGTATTAATACTGGGAGTTAATCATTCTCAATCCTTCAGAAATGTTGTTTTTAGGTCCTGATATAATTCAAGGGTGCAGGGGAATACTGTAATTGCTCATCCAAAAGCGTCCCAAACAAATTGAAGAGAGTTAAGCAGAATTGGACGACTAATTTATACCCTTAGGATGACTTGATTCAGTGTATCTGGCTACTGCAGGGGTAGCTCAAGGGATCCACCGATAATCATCGGGTGGATCTTAACCCAGAAGTCGAATCACACGAAGTTTCTCTCACCTCCTTCAAAATGACTATCCTCCGAAGACTCAATAACTCTCAGCCTCCTTTTCCTCCAAAAATCTCATATTTTATTTTTTGTTAAAATTCAGCCTCTCATTTTCACATTGATGCAGTTGAGCTCTCTCTTATCCCATAGTTAATCACAAAAAGAAAGAAAAAAAACTCACTGGTCTCCAATTGGCCGTGGGAAAGTTCGTCAAGGATTCAGCCGCGTAGCTGATCCTTCATTATGAAAACAACAAATATTTACATCCGAAGGGTTTGACACTACTTTCCTTTTATGATAAGATTCATTTCTTTGGAACTACGAAAACGCACGGGTGGTTCTGTATCTGGACTCGACTAAATGTCCAAATGATCCCATTAGGGGAGAGAACCCTTCATATGGCAGGCACTCACAAAGGGAGGGTATGACACAGTTGATGACCCAGCTTGCCGGTAAAGCCAATAATCAAGTGTTACAGCGGTCAAACAGGTGTCTCAGGGCGAGGGAGCTGAATCTTTACTCCTTGAATACCTCACTTTACAAAGATACTTATTTGAACGAGCACATTTGCAACTAGTCGCTTAGCATTCATCTTCTTGAGATAAAAAATAATGATTTCATCAAAATCCATAATTTTATCCCTTGCTAAAATAAAGTTAAATGAAGCAGACAATTATTACATTATTAATAGTATTTTGGTGTCATGAGACTGACTTCCATAAAAATTCCATATATAAATTTAACAGAGCATATGCAAGTTAAATAACACGACTTTAATATCAGACAATTTGATTAGGAATTGAAAAAAGCTGTTTCATTCACTGTCTCGAATCTTTTATAAAATTCTTCCTTATGATTCATAACAATTCAGAGAAAAAGCGGAAGAAGTCTTTTTTAATATTTAAGAATTCTGAAGCATCTAAAATATCTGTACAGTTCGCTTTTATTTAAATTGTTCATTCGAGTATTGTATAATCGAGCGACCCGCCAATATTTCTTTTCTTTGTTTCAAACAGATTCAAATTCTACGATAAGTGGCTGGAAAGGCGGCTGATGATGGACAATGGCAATGTGTTGATTGGACTGTAAAATAGGAATTTTTGCGATTTTGTAATACTTCAATTTAAATGTATATTTTTTGTAATTAGCTCTGAAATGCATTGTAGAAATGCTTCCTTCCTTATGTACTTTCCTAATTTAGTGTGATTACTGCAATGCGAATCGTTCATTTATATTTTTAGTAATAAAATTTTTGTTCTTAATGTGTGATGGTTTGATGATACTAATGCACTGACTCTCATTTAATGTATTTTTTGCATTTTCAATGTTTCACAACCTAATTTGTAATTTTTTAAAATTATTTTTTATTATTGTTTCTCTTGGGTAGTATGCGTTTTCTCTAGAGAGCCCTCAATTTTTGACAAGGGTCCATTGCCATCAAGTATGGTTTATTCCTTCGAGCCTGGTTGCTCTTTGGTACATCCCCCCATTAAACTTTCCCGCATGGTCTCTGACTAGGTCGGGGTATCACACAATACAAGCATTATCCACTTTTTAAAAAATGAAATAGGGCATTTATCTAAATTATTAGAAATAAAATTTGAAGTGAGTAATAAGTTGAAAAAATATCTTTTATATTTTTATTATTAAATTCAACCCAATAGTTTCTTTTTTTCCAGAAGTCTCGAAATTTTTTGACGAAGTAAATTTTGAGGTTTAAAATTAATTGAAATGTAAATACAAAATGGTAATGTAATAAATACAAATATAAAATGAAAAAATATTTTTTTTTGTTTCATTCAGATTATTATTTAGCTAAATTTGAAATAATAGTATAAATTATTGTCATGTCAGAACATGATGTTGTTTTGGGGATGAGGTTTTGGCGTCAATAAAAATTCATAGGCGAAAAACTAAAAATTTATTATCTGCACGAGCGTCTCAAAAAAAATCTGCTATTAATAACGCGTTGTCATCGCATTTACAAAAGCTCCGATTAAAAAAATAAGTTAATGACTACAACCAATAAAATCTAGAAAAATGTCATTTTGAGCACGGGATTATACGAAATGAAATAAATAGGAAATGCTATATATTTTTTAAACAATCAATGCGAGACAAAGTTTTTTTAAGATCGTTTGCAATACTAAAGTGACTCATTCGACGAAGCAATTAAAAGGAACAAAAATACAATTCAACTTGCACGAGCACGTGGTGCTTGGCCGTTCAAGAAATGATGTTCTGACATGATACATTGAAATATACATGGCAGATTTTATTTTAATCTTTATTTTTTCTTTATTTCATACTCAAATAATAATTTTTTTAACGAAATCTTCAATTGATTTTTTTTATATTGCATCAATTTTTTTAGTTCATGGTTAATTCGTGATGAAATATTTGTTAATTAAAATTAATAAAGATCTTAAATCAGATCAATAAAAGTCTTTACAAAGAAAATGACTTTACACAATATGAAATATTATGTTTTAATTTCAAAATGACGTGCAAGAAGTTAATTTTGAGGCATTGAGTTTCATACAACACTTTCATGAAAAAAAATGTTTTCAAATACAATGCATACATTGAAATATCAATACTTGATTGAAACATAATATCTATATTTAAGATTTTATTTATCCTTTAAACCTTTAGAAAAATCAATATTTCCTATTGAATTGCTAAGTCCACAAATCTCTTTATAATGTTATAACTTTTCACTTATTTAAAAAAAATTGAATGAATGCATTTGATTCTTATTCGGTTGCATTTGTACTTGTGAGAATAAATTTTGTAATAGGAATTTTATTCTACTTCTTACGTGATAGAGTAGTTTTAAAATTTTGTACGCTTTTGTATTTACATTGACATTTAGGATTTTAATATGTCCTGGGCAATTTAATTATCAATTAACTCGATTAAATTATGTTTTCCTACGCTTAAAACCACCTAAAACTTATAATATTGAATCACGATTGGAAGATTATAAACTAGAAAAGAATTAAATTAATGTGTCTACTTTTTAATGGGAAAATTAAGATGCGTTTTTAATTCCATTTAATTCTATTTCAATATTATTTTAATGCAATCCTTATTTTTTTTATTATATTTTGCTTTGCGGTATTTTGATACGATTTTTTTTCTTTGCTCTCTTTGTGTTGCAAAAGAGCAAGATTTGGTATTTTTATAATCATTGCTTTTTTTTTTTCAATATTATTCTGAATATGGATATTGTTATTTGAAACCACTTTGTATTTTATTTCCAAGACTTGTACGAAAAGCTTTTTTCACCTTAAATATTCTTTCCACTGTAAGAAAAAAAACACTGGAAAACTGTGTACAATCGACACTCGGGAAGTTGCTCAATTGATTCTTCATTATTTCAATGTCGGATGCTTTACAGAAAAGTCACAATACATTTTTGATGCTCCAAATACCGACTTCAATTCCCTTTTTGTTATATGCAACCTCTGAACAGAAATCGATTTGTGCAATGCTTATTGTCGTTCTTTCTACTGCATTATTTTTTATCTAACCCTTTTTTACACAAGTTGAGGTCTTACTGTCAGATGGTCAAGGTCGTTTCATTTAAAGGCATTGATCGAAAAAAAAGTAAGAAAGAAAGATCGTACATTTAAAGTAGCGATGCATTATGCATAGATATTATTTAGATACCGAAAAAAATTCTTCAGTATTTCTAACCAGACTTCAATTATGAGATTAAATTGATTCTTTTCTTTTCTTTTTTCTACACCCGATAAAAATTTCATCAACCACAGCCTTTAATTAGATTTTTCTTAGAATTAAAAAAATACGAATTAACAGGTTTGATTCGTATATGCATTGATATGTCTCTTTTAGCAAACGATCTGGATAAAAATAAAACGAAACCTCAACCATTTGTTTAAAATTCGTCCTATCGGTAGTTGCGGAAAGAAATACATAATTTAAGAGCTAAACATAAGCTATCACTTTGAATGTTAAGACCATTTTATTTTATGAACTTATAACTGTTATCTTTTAACTTTAAAATAAATATGTGATTCTGTATTGTTTTCTGTGTCAAACTATTAAAAGTAAATGTGTAGCAGCCACTATTGACTGTAACCGGAACTGCTGCGTCACCTAGACTAATGAGCGCAAACCTCGAAAACACCAGTAAAGCTCAAGCAACGGGCATGGACGCATCTCAAACTTTTCTATGTGTTTGTGTAATTGTTTAAAATTATCTTGTGTTGTGTGTGACTTACCTTTTTTCCTAATAAATAAATGTTACTCTAAACCTACTTTATTAGAAACCCCGAACACCCCCACCACAACTGGCGCCCAACCGGTTTATTTAATTTTAACGATTCCGTTGCTTGGACTTTGCTCGCAATTTTTTTCAGCACTCCGTATCCAACGGAAGAACAGCTATGAAAACCTAATCCATAGGTTAATGATTATAGGAAACCTCATTAGTAGGTAATTGATTCTCTTGCATATTCCTGATCCGAAGGATAATTTTGGTAAGTTTGAATTTCTTGTGTAGAACAATCCTTGTTCTTACAAAAAAAACCTTAATTGCAAAGTCGCAAGAAGTATTGATTTATTTGAATTGATAATAAATCTTATAAAAAATGTGTAATTATAAATAACAATTTATCTCGGAGCATTCAGTACTTATTTTGAAAAATATGTATGAGTATTTTGTTACTAATATGTTACCAGTGTTTAAAAACATTGAATTATTTTATTGCTGTGTGTCTTAACCATATTTTAAAGAATTGGTATAATTGATAATTTTAGTATAGGCATACACAAATTTTATGAAAGTGTTATATTTTTAAAGATTTCTCACCGTTTTGAAAAGAAAATAATCAATTTTGTAATGTATAATTATTGAATCATTTTAAGTAAGCGTAGTGCAGTTCGATTATAACCTTGAACTCACGCCAGTGCATAATTTTTGGCTGACTCAGCATTACTATTTTCTGAATAAGACATAACTCTCTTCAATTGCTTTCCTTTGCGCTGAACTTGGAACTCACATGATTAATATGCATTTTCGATGCTGGTATTTTATTATCGTTTTAGATTTTTTTGTATCTCTCTTATATGCAAAAAGTATTCTTGTCATAAAGTGAATTTATTATAAGTTGGAAACAATTTATGATTGTGTTCTTTTCAACATAGATTTCTCAAAATGTATAAAAATTTCAACTAATTCCAATTGTATATAAATGCAATCTAAATATTCTCATCAATTTGATTTAAGCGTATATTTATTCTCTTTATTTCCAACTGATTTTTGTATTAACGGTGTGTTAGAATATATATATTTATATGTTTACAAATTTGGCATCACTTTTACTAGATAAAGTGAAATAGTGGCTTTAAAAAATGAGTTTTCTGGGAAAGGGCAAAAAGTGTGATCTTGAAACTTTAGCTCGTGAAAAGAATATCGACATTCCTCCAAATGCTGTGATTTTAACTTTAAAATCCCTAATAACTACATCCGAACAATACGATGAAAATTTTGTGCGCGAATGTTTAAATAACATTATTGAAGAAAGAATATCCAAAGAACGCGAAATTATTTCTATTCGTGAGAAAGCTGAAGAAAAGGAAAGAAATGCTCGTGAACAAGAAAGACTGGCACGTCAAAAAAGTGAAGAGAAAGACAGACAAGAATTTGAACTTCAAAAAATTCGACTTCAGATAGAAGCTCAACAATGTGCTTCATTGCCTGCTGTCGCCAATGTTTCAAATAATCTGCAATTGTACAATTTGATTCAAAGTTTTGATCCCAAAGAAGACGATATGTCACTTTTTTTAAATTTATTTCAACGGCAAGTTAAATTTTTGAAAATAGAAAAAGACTCTTGGGTTGCATATTTGCTTGGTGTGCTTCCTAATGAAATAGCACAAATAATTGCTCGCGAACCTGAGGAAAAAGCTCAAAATTACGAGCATGTGAAAAATTTACTTTTGCAAAGATTTAAACTGAGTCCAGAGAAATTGCGACGTCTTTTCGCAACTCATAGAAAAACTCCGGACAAAACATGGAAAGATTTCCATTTTGAACTGAGAAATTACTTCGAAGGATGGTTGGAAGAACTCCACATCCAAGATTTCGATAAATTGAAGAACTTGATGATCCTAGATCAAATGAAGAAACGGGTACCACCAGAAGTAAAGGATCATTTCTTAGACATATGGTGTGATTGGGTTACCCCTGATGACCTAGTAGAAAAACTAGACGCTTACGACAACTTGCGAACAAGCAAGAAAGAATCCCAAATGCTGAATAGCTGTGTGGATAAGCCATATTATTCAAAACAAACTGACCAAGTCAGGCTTGATAAAGGCAAAAGAACTTTTTACCCCAAAGGTCCAAAATTGCAAAATCAACAAACTTTTGATAGGAAGCCTCTGTCTGGGTTCCCCAGTCAAAGTAGGCGGGATCCCGGAGTCCTCAGTCAAAGTAGGCGGGACTCCTTTTGCAATGACAGAGCACAGAAAGCAAGCCCTGACATGCTACAAGAAGCTAGAAAACCATTAACTTGTTACGGCTGTGGAACTCCTGGAGTAATGAAATCTAAATGCCGCATATGCAATCCAAAAATCCAAGAAAGCGATGATTTCCCGGCAAATCTGAATCAAATGACTTTCTATAGTTTTTCAACAGATGTTCACCCACTGAACATAATTGAAGTTTCAATCTGCAATAAAAAAGCAGCCGTGTGTGCTGACACAGGTGCTACACATTCTGTGGCCGGTGAAAAACTGTATCTACTTCTCAAAGAGCATGGTATGAAATTTGAAGAGAAAACAATTGATATGACATTAGCCGATGGACATATTCGAAACACAGAAATACTCACAACCATTGTGAATATTATTGTAAAAGGGAAAAATATTCCAACAGAACTGATAGTGTTGAAACACGCCAAAGGAAACCGAACTCTTCTCGGTGTTGATTTTTTAAGTGCTGCAGGTATCGTCCTAGATATCCAGAAGAAACATTGGTACTTCTCTGAAACCCCTCAAAAGAAGTATGCTTTCATAGAAACGCCTTCTAATATAAATGCTCTCCTAACAGTACCCACTGTGCCTCAACCTTGTCAACTTCGTAATCAGGAAGGTACACATCTTTCTCCTCAACAGCGACAAGATTTTAATTCCTTACTGGAAAAGTACGAGACATGCTTCCAGCCAGGGGGAGCGCCAACACCTTTTATCCAACACAGAATCAATACCAGTGACCACCTTCCAATTGCAGTGCCACCTTATAGAATGAGTCCTGCAAAGAAAGAAATCTTAAGACAAGAAATTAATAAGCTCTTGGAAGAAGAAATTATCGTAGAATGTGAATCCCCATATGCTTCGCCTGTGGTATTGGTACCAAAACCTAATGGTACAATGCGCCTGTGCATCGATTACAGAAAGCTGAACTCCATTTCAATTCCTGATTCCTACCCACTTCCACGAATGGATGATTTGCTGCATGACGCAAAACCTACTCCTTTCATGTCAACTATCGATCTTCGAGCAGGATATCATCAAGTTGAAGTTCATCCAGACGATCAAGAAAAAACTGCATTTGTGTGTCCCTTTGGAACATACAAGTTCTTACGAATGCCATTTGGTTTAAGGAATGCCCCTGCAACCTTTCAAAGGTTAATGGACCGTTTCCGAAATGGTCTTGATGATATTCTCACCCTCACATATCTCGATGACATCATCATTTTGTCAGAATCATTTGAGAAACATCTCTCTGATTTACAAGCTGTTTTCGAAAGACTCTTACTTTTTAAATTGCAAGCAAATAGAGATAAATGTCATTTCGCTTCATCTCGTGTCAAATATTTAGGATTTTGGATTACAAAAGAAGGAATTGAAATTGATCAGGAAAAAGTTTCCTCCATTCAGAAAATGCCACCTCCCAAAAATTTTAAAGAAGTACAATCCTTCCTTCAAACATGTTCCTGGTTCCGCAGATACATTCCTAACTTTGCAGAAATATCACGACCTCTTAGTGATCTTACAAAGAAAAAAGCTTCGTGTGAATGGGGTTTCACCCAGCAGAATGCTTTTGATAACTTAAAAACTTGTCTCGTAACACCTCCCGTGTTGAAGCAAGCTGATGGAAATAAACCATACTTTCTTCGGACAGACGCTAGTAATTATGCCCTTGGTGCTTGTTTACTTCAAGGCTCAGGCTCTGAAGAACACCCTATTGAATATGCTAGCAGATTGCTTTCTCAAGCAGAGCGCAACTATTCAACTACAGAACGAGAAGCTCTGGCTGTCGTATGGGCCCTCAAAAAGTTCCGTGGTTACTTAGAAGGTTCAGAAGTAACAGTGGCATCTGACCACCAACCTTTGAAATGGCTTTTGACTCTTAAGTCTCCAACAGGAAGACTTGCTCGATGGGCTTTAGAAATTCAATCGTTCAACTTGAAAGTTCAATATGTATCTGGAAAAACAAACGTCATTGCAGATATGCTTTCACGGCCAGTTTGCGAAGAAGAAATTTCCTCTCGTGAAATTTGTAATATTGTGATAGCAGACATGCCTGCGAGAACTTCAAAGGAAATGCGTGATTCTCAATTGAAAGATGATAATTTGCGTCCAATAATTGAAAGCTTTGAATCATCACCTAAAGATGAAAATTTTGTAAACTGGACCGGAAGAGGGTATTTGATGAACCAAGGAGTCCTCTATCGCTTTGTTCCTGATACAGATACAGAAGAGGCACAACTTGTTGTTCCATCTCATGAAATTTCAAACGTGTTAAAACAATACCATGATGCACCTACTGCAGGTCATTATGGTGAAGATGGAACTTATCATAGAATAGCCCAGCGCTATTCTTGTGGGAGATTACTGGATAGGAATGCGGTCTTCCATTGCTGCATATGTAAAGAAATGCCCGGAATGTGCTCGGTACAAGTCTACTAATTTGAAACCTGCTGGACTTTTAAGGACACCTATCCAATCTCAAAGATTTGAGACACTTTCAATTGATTTGTTTGGACCATTACCCCAAGGCGCTACTGGTAAACGATGGATCTTTATCATTGAAGATTGCGCAAGCCGCTGGATAGAACTGTTCGCTCTGGAATCAGCCACTGCTAAAGAATGTGCAATCACACTGATAGAAGAAGTATTTCTAAGATATGGTATTCCCAGACGTATTATAAGTGATAATGGCCCACAATTCATTAGCGCCGTCCTCCAACAAATATGTTCTGTTCTTCAAATAGATCAGTGTCTTACTCCAGTTTATCATCCTCAGGCTAATCCTGTAGAAAGGAAAAATCGTGATCTGAAACTTCGATTGGCTATTCTTGTGGGAAACGACCACGATAGTTGGGAAGAAAAACTCCCGTATATTCGTTTTGCTATGAATTCAGCTGTTTGTGATACTACAGGACATACACCTGCCTTCCTGCAATTCGGAAGAGAATTAAGAACTGTAGACGATGTAGTTCAAGATTTTCGGACTGTTGTCGAAAACGATAATTTCGTTCCAGAAATCGCACCGTATTTGAAAAGATTTGCAAACATTACAAATGACATACGAGAACGTATCGAAATAAAACAAGATCAACGAAAAAAATACTACGACAAAAACCGACGTCAAATTTTTTATTCTCCTGGTGATAAAGTTTGGGTTACTTTGCACCCCATAAGTAACACCAAAAACAAAAAAACTTCAAAATTTATTCCAAAACGGGACGGACCATACTTGATCCTCACCCAGAAGTCTCCTACTTCATATGTGATAGCCAGCCTTGATAAGCCATCCGAACCGATAGCGACCTACCATACATCTGCTCTTTCGCCCTTCAGAGATGTGGATACTTCTCCAGTTGTCCCTCTTAGAAAAAGAGGTAGGCCGCCAAAATCTGCCGTGCCACCACGTATTACTACTCAACAACCTCCTTGTGTGCCCGAGTCATCTACTTCAAATCACCTTGCCCAGAAACTCAAAAAGCCACAACAGATAACACAGACTGCCAAAAGATCTCTCAATACTTTTAGTCCTGTCTCTTCGTCGGGACGTCATCAGAGACAGAGGGGGAGATTGTAGCAGCCACTATTGACTGTAACCGGAACTGCTGCGCCACCTAGACTAATGAGCGCAAACCTCGAAAACACCAGTAAAGCTCAAGCAACGGGCATGGACGCATCTCAAACTTTTCTATGTGTTTGTGTAATTGTTTAAAATTATCTTGTGTTGTGTGTGACTTACCTTTTTTCCTAATAAATAAATGTTACACTAAACCTACTTTATTAGAACCCCCGAACACCCCCACCACAAATGCGCTTAAATCAAACTAGAAATAAAATTAAACAGGACAGCACGGCAACTTTATTTAGAAAGCGATAATAAGCGGCGATGACAACCACATATGTTTCATATATGTAAATGTTCTTATGAATTTTTTTTATTTTAATGTTAATTTCTTAAACAGGAAATACTTTTTCTTACGCATTTCTTTAAATAAAAACTTTCTGTAATCAAAAAAAATCTTTGATCACAATTTTTTTTATAATTATATACTAATGAAAACAACCGAAAAGATGCAGAAATTTAACGCAAGCCTCCGAAAAGTTGGAAAATAAGAATAATAAATAAACGAGATTCGATTTTCTGTTCCAAAGCATCGTAGCATATTAGTTTTAAACATAATTATTCTTCCTTTAATATTAAAAAAATAATTTGAACGATAGCGTATCCACAAAAATATGTGTTTAATATCGTCTTAGCACCAGAGAGTATAACCACAGATAATGGAAACAAAGCAATGAAGCAAAAAAGCAAAAACAATAAAAAATATTTTTATAAAATCTATTGAAATTAGAGACAAAAAGGGATGGAAATGTTTTCGATTTTTTTGATCGTTGTAAAAGTAATTTTTTTAGAAATATAATCCGTAGCTATTAAGGAAAAAAAAAAAGGAAAAAAGTTCTATTAATTTTTTTCTTAAAAATGTAATTACATTTTGTGAGAAATTCCTTCTTAGTGAGTACTAACTAAGTAATTGTTGTCCAAATGTGGTGGCTTTAAGTTAATTTGTTTGCCCTGTATGGCATCTTCAAAAATATTTGGACTCTGTGAATCCTAAGTTAACGATGGTATCTAGCTTACAATGGTTGTGATATTAATAGTTTTGTACTGTTCGAAATTCATTCTATAATTTCTGAATTTTCCGCCATAACAGAAAGCTACTCTCTATATTTGCACATCTGTGAAATACTGTTATATTTTAATAAGCGAGATATACGAAAAAATATATTATGGCTGCCAAAAAATTTGAGCACGAAATTTTAATGTATAGTCTTATTTCAGATATTCTCGTTACCCGTGTTTCTCTTTGTAAGCAAAATAAGAAAAATAAATTAATAAAATAAGATAAAATTGATAAGACAGATAGATAAAATTTTATACATTATTTCTAAGTTGGTTGGTTGGTTGTGTGGGGTTTATTGGTGCAAGAGCCATATTTGACTATACTGCGTCAATCAAATGGTAAAATTATGAGATATAGAAAACAATAATTTATTAAATAAATACATACGCGTTGAGGTTTGGTTTGTCTGTTTTAGTGGCACAAGGGCCAAAAAAGGCCATACTGCGCCATACATTTGTTCAAACAAGAAGAATAAAAGTGTATAAAAATTTAAAAAGCATACAATAGAACAAGCGATGCAAAAAATTCAATTAAAAAACTGTAACAAGACGACGATGGGTGAAACAATATAAAACAAGTTAGTTTCAAATAAGGTGATAAATTGCAATTGCTTTTAAAAACTTAAAAACCTTTTTTGGTTGGTTGGTCAATTTTCTAAGCTAATTAGATAGTGATTAAAACCCCCTCAAATTTTTATCAAATATTTGGTGAGATCCACCTACAGGAACTCTATATGTGTGCCCGTGGGATAGTTAATTAAAAAAATTATACTAATCCGGTAGATAAAAATTAGATTTCTGATTTATCACCAAACGTGTAGATTTGTGCCATCTTTTGGACCAAATCTTGTAAAAGTTCGACTGTTTATTAGTCTATCCCTTGATTGACTTAAAGACACCTTTGCGTGTCTGAATCATCAAATTCCGAGTATACTTTTGACAACAAAATTGTAGATCAAGTTTCGGTTACAGTTGGCTCAAAGAAAGAAGTATAAAATTCACATTTGGATTTTTCCACTTTGTAAGTCAACTTAAGAGTTAATAAACTAGCAAACCGAGTGGAAAATATTCCCGTTTCATTTCCTTCTAGATATTGGTGATGTGAAAAGATACATTATAGTACTTAGTTGGTTTTGCTGAAACAAATTTGTGAGTGACTGCATCAATCTAACTTTCAGTCATTATCAAGGAAATCAATAAAATATGCATGCTGATTAAACGAATTTAGTAAACGCAATTAAAATTGATGTTCAACGATAGTTCGACCATAAGGTTTGCAGGACCCCTTAAAATAATTTTTTTATCCTGCATTTTCGGTTTCTTTAAAAATTTAATTTGCTTGCTTTCTCTATTGTGTTACATGCTTTCCATTTACTTTTTCGTTCAGAGATCAATTTATATGCGTTATATATATAATAATTCATATACAACTAGGAAATTTTCTATTTTTATGTACATTGATCAAAACAATGAAAGGATATTGAGGTTGTTGGTTGATCTTGCACCTGGAGAATGATTGATACATTATGAACGGACGTAGTAGGCTTTGCGAGATAATAAAAAATATTTTTTGGAGCACAAAATGCGTTTTATGGTACATTTGAGTACAAAAGAAAAAAAGACAATTTGTGCATATGGCAAAAACAAATTTTTAAAAAAATGTTTCCCTGAAAAGAAAATCGTTTTTAGTAGGAGAAATGGTTTCCGCGGACGGCCCACAATGTCGAACCCTTTTGAGGAATAGATTAAAAGAAGCCACCAATGAGGGGGTGGTACATTCTATCCCACTCCTAAAGAACAGCTGTCTCCAATTCTTGGAGAGTTTAGGAGAGGGGTAGCCGCCCAGCAATTCGTAAGTCTGGAATTATCCAAACATGCTCGATTGGGGTCATGTCTAAAGAATACGCTGGTCAGTTCATTAGTATGATTCTTTTCTCTCAAAGGAAGTCATTCATCAAGTTATCTCGATGTAATCTGCAAATGTCGGTCATTAACATGAAATATCAAAGAAAAACAATTAGCAAAAAATATAAATTTGCCTAAACAGTAATATCTAAAAAATAGTAATATCTAAAAGAACATTGTATCTAGAGAGCGCCAATGCTGCTACAACTAGGACACAAATGAAATGAACAAAATTAGCAAAAAAAAAATTGAAAACAAAAGTAGAGATAATAATAATAATACAATGAATCCGGCCTGAAGACTTTTTCAAGGGTCACTCTCAGGCAGGGATTCAAATAAGGGATTTTTTTTCTGTGAGAAATCTGACAATAAGTCAAAAATCGATTTCTCGTGACCCAAAAATCCCAAGAAAATTGGCAAATTTTTTTTTGAAAACAAAAGTAGAGATAATAATAATAATACAATACTTAAGATATTCTTTTTCTTGGGATTTTTGGGTCACGAGAAATCGATTTTTGACTTATTGTCAGATTTCTCACAGAAAAAATCCCTTATTTGAATCCCTGCCTGAGGGTGACCCTTGAAAAAGTCTTCAGGCCGGATTCATTGTATTATTATTATTATCTCTACTTTTGTTTTCAAATTTTTTTTGCCAATTTTGTTCATTAATATGAAGTCATCTTCAATCGCTGCAGCGTAAGGGACTAAAATAGGGTTCAGGATCTCATCCTTATATCGGTGACCGGTCAGAGCTAAATTTTGAAGGATATGGAGATGCCAGAATAGACCATCACAACCCCACCGCCTAATCTCATATTTTTATGCACGGACGCTTGATTGTTTCTATTTCCACGTTCCCTCCAGATGAAAATATGCCTCTTTTGAGAATGAACAGTTAAACGGGACTCTTTAGAGTAAAGAGTATTCCGCCATTCATTTCTCCTCCAGTTCACATGCTCTGTTGATCACTCCATGTAATACACCCTGAGGACGTGGCAATGCCTGGCTGACAGGCAGTTTGTTTTAATTGAAAATTATAACTTTTAGTTTCCTTATTATTTAGCCATTAATATGATTCAGATTTTTCTTCTTTCAGATATTTTGATTCAGAAAAACGGAAAACGAGTTTTACTGTACATCATTATTTTTGTAAAATTCCGACAATTAGATCGTTTGGTGGTATAATCACCAAATATGATTTTTTTCCGAAAATAAACATTCAAAATTTGGCATTAACATTTCTGACAGATTTAAATATAAAAGTAATTTCGACCCTTTAAGTCTTACTTAAGTAGGCTTAAAAAATTTTAGGGATTTCACATAACTTTCAATTTTTATTGAATGTATACTTCTTAATCTTAGCAAATAATATAGGTGCAATTTTAAATAATGCATTTAGTATTAATAGTTTAACGTAAGGAAATGGTACTCCAGTAGAACAAGAGGGTCGCCAAATGTGGCTTTTGACTCAGATAAATATGAATTAACTGTTTTGGGGCAATGCTAAAGCTGAGTAAAAAATCTCAGTCACTTAGACGGTTATGATGATTAAATTAAGTAACTTATCTCTCCACTAAATACTGTATTTTGGTTAACAAATATCAACAATTTTTATTTAAAATGATATTGTTCTAAAAAAATGCACAAGAAACGTCATTGATGAATATATTTCAGAAACCACTTATTTAAACTTCTATATAAACAATAAAGCAATTTTTATTAAAGGTTGATGAACTAATAGCAATTATATGAGACTGTTTATTTTTGCGTCCCATTTGCAAGCAACAAGAACACTATTTTGGGACGGATTTTTTAATTTTACGCGTATTATTTCCCTGGGCATTGTGGAACATGTTATTCATGCTAATCACATTCGCCCAGATTATAAGTAGCTGCAGGAGGATGGAATCTTGTTTTAGTGTCAGCAACCTCAGGAAACCCACTTGCAACAGCGGAGGCAAGAATGATTCATGGGGTGTATCTGGGAAATGTAAATTCAAATTGTTCGCGTGAAATATTCGTTAAGAATATTAATTCATATTCTATGAATAGTTCCCCTAAAAATAATACATTGTAATAACACAATTTCTATCTGAATTGTAACTATATTTTCATAAAGAATATCCATTCGTAAATAGTAATTTTTTTAAAAAAATTCGAAATCAGATTTTACTACATCCATTTGTTATCAAAACTATTGTTAATATACGCTCTTTATAGATTTAGCATGTTAATTTTTACTCAAAATAGAACGGTTTTTTAAAGATTTTTCTATAAGCGCAAGTAGATATGGGATTTTAATTCAGATATGGTGAAGTATTGATTTAAAATTCCTAGATTTTTTAAATATTTAATTTGAAAAGAGATGAAATATTTTTTATTGAAATTTGAATTGAAACTTTTAAATGCAAACTTCTAATTTCATACCTCATAAAATGCATTAATATTTTTTTTCTTTCAAAATGCTCCATTGATTCTTCTCTAATTTCTATATAAACTCGTTTCACAGTATGGAATCAACAAGTTCACTACATACATATGTGCATTTATTCCATATTCGCAAATAACTAAAGCAATTCATATAATGCGTTGTGAAATATTTGTCTTTTATTAACTAAAAAGAGAGAGTGAGAGTGAGATAAAGACTATTTGTCGTTATGAGCCTTTTAATATTGTTGAATAAATACGAATAAAAAGTGAAATAAAGCATTTTTTAAGCAATTATGGAATTAGAATTACTCTTATGAACTTATTTTAATTCTATAGTTTTCTTAAACTTCAGCTATGATTTTTATAAATTAACCGAATTCCGCTTAAACTTTACATAAATTTAAAGGAGAAATAAAGAAATTTCTTAATTATTTGTGATTCGAAATCTTAAGATATTAAAAAGCTTTATTTAAAAATAAAAAGATATTGGAGATAAAGATAATTTTGAATTAATACGGGTAAAAATTGAAATAAACACTATTTAAGCAATTATAAAAATAGAATTACTCGAAAGAACTTATTCTTATTCTGTAGTTTTCTTAAAATTCAGCAATGAGTTTTAAAAACTACCTGAACACCCTTTAAATTTTAAGTAAATTTAAAGAAACATAGAAATTTCTTTATTATTTGTGATTTGTAATATTAAGATGTTAAAAGGCTTTCATTAAAAATAAAAAGGGACTTTTCTTTCTTACAGAAAACAAAAATAAATTAACCGAGGTTTTTTTTTTTTCATAAAAACTCAAAGTTAAGCAACAAAATTATAACTACAAAAGCTTGCTGAGCAATAAACCTTAGTTTATAAATAGTTTTAACTATATTAATGACACAAGAGATTTTCTCATTGATTTGTGCGTTTTTCCGATAATTTTAAGGCCGTAAAATTTGCATATCCATGTTAGCCGAACTTCCGAATTCAGCGGATAATTAAAAATGCATTCTTAGTATTACCTTAAGAAATAACATTTTGAAAGATTTATTCTCAGAATTAATTATTTTAAATTATGCATGTTATTTTGAAGAATTTATCCGCAAAATCTCTACAAAACTTAAGCTGTTGTTTCTTTGATATCTAACCGAAGATTACTTTTTTTTCAGAAAAATTCCCAAATAATCCTAAAAAATTTGAAAAAAGAAACAAAAAATATAATAAATAAGTAACTTCTTAAAATAGCTGTACTTTATCAATGTTGTATTGCACAATCCGCAAAAGAAGTAAAATCTGTTTGCAATAT
>JAOUZG010038029.1:3201566-3214504 GCA_026289955.1 Argiope argentata | reverse complement strand
ATATATATATATATATATAATGCAAACATCGAACGGACAGAAACAAGGACACTTAAAATCCATTCTGAAGTCTCTTCTCATTATAATTTGCAGTTCCAGATACGTCATACTGTATCATGATGCAATTAATTACAGTTAGTTTCATCTGACATGAATGGCAAAAAACACGCAAAAAACGCTCACAAAGAGCGAATCTGAAATCCCTAAAATGATGTTTGTTCCTGACATACACAACTCCTTGCATATATCGTCTTCATTAAATCTCATGATATGATTGAAAAGTCTATTAAATTGATTGGAAAAGTATTCTCTGAGAAACCGAATTTCTCAATTTAAACTTCGATAACTTTGTTAAGATGATAATATTCGCAAACTATTTATAAATTATGTCAGATTTTTAAAAATTATTCAAAAAACTTTACAAAAAATGCTGATTGCTTGTAAAAAGAGTTCCTTGCCAGAAGAGCAAACGCTTTAACTGAAAAAAAAACTGCCAAATTTGGCAGATATTTACATTTAAGTTAATGGGTACTCAATAAAAAGACTTTTTGGAACATTTTAGATTTGTAATTGCTTAATAATTAAGGAAATGCTAACATTTCTCTTAATATTATCATTGAAAAAAATTCTTTCAATTTCTCAGTATATTATCATTGAAAAAAAACTCTACACATTTTTGGATAATGCAAATATCGCAGCATCTTCTAATTCAAAGAGTAAAAACCTAATGGTAAGAGAAAATTTTAGCATCCTCCTTTCAAATCCAACAGCAAAAGTCACATGGGTGAAAGCGCATGCGGCCAACATAGGTAATGAGAAAGCAGCAGACCGACTGGCCTAAAGACGCCACGTGAAATGGTCCAATTTTATATGCTAACGTAGCTTCCTAAATCACTTATAAAGGACCTCCTCCGGAAACACATGCGAAAGAAACGGCAAAGATATTGGAGCAAAAGTGATATAAGCAGAAAAGTTTTTAATGTTCAACCCTCAATGAACCTTTATTCCAGTAACTGGATTAGGGAGGATATTATTGTCTTCTCAGAACATGTCTTTTTTCCTGTTTACCTGCAAAAGGTTCCACCTGATGGAAAGGGACCATTGCAGTGGTGGTGGAACTGGCACGGCACTTCATTATGTTACGAAACGCGCTCTCTAAATCTCTTGAGAAAAACCCATCACCAAGCCATGAACAAGAATGGCTGTAAAGAATCGCCAGCAACTTCCTCTCCAAGCAAAAAAAATCCATAAGATAATTAAATTTATCAGTGAAAATAGATATATTTCCTTGTCTCCCTATCATTCAACACCAAGTGTCGTATTAACAAAGATTGAAGGAAAGAAAAACACCCCAGTTTCTTCACATACATTTGCACTCATAAAAATTTTTTCAGACAGAGGTTTTCTATGCTATCATTATACAAATTATTTTCTCTCTAGAAAATAAAAAAAATTATAATTTATATCAATTTTAATTCCCGAGTGCGTTTTTGAGAATAGTTTCAAATATTGTTTTTCAAATATGCATTTTTATATAACTGAGAACAACAAAATAGCGAATGATCTGGTGGAAAGGTCTCGGCTTTGGAACCGGAGATTTCAGGTTTAAAACCCGATTCCTCCGAAGAAGCGTCGCGTAAGTGGGTCTAGTATACGTGAAACTAACTTTTTCCTGCTTGCGTGGTGTGGTATGGAAATTCAGAGAAACGTTTGCCAGTCCAGGTGCTGTCTTCGTTATCTGAACGTGGTTCAAAATTATAAGTCTCTCCCCAAATATCATTAGTGTTGCTTTAAACAGGACGTTTAGTATGACTAAACTGGACTGAAAGCTTGTTGATGTGCATGTTTCGACAGCGCTAGTAAGAAGGGAGGAGACAAACACCTGCTGTTTGATCTGGCCGATAAAAAATTATAATTTTTCTATGCACGCATATCTGCATCCTTTCAAAGTTTCAGATCAAGCAAGCAAAACATTTTTTGAGGTTATCGTTTTCCTCCTGTATTTATTGAATTTTTGGAGAGGCCTACACTGAACAATTATAACTGCATTGAATTTATTGAACTTTTTGCTTTCCCATGATCAACAAGTTTGCATTTTGTTTTGTTTTCTTTTAACAGACCCGTCAATTTGGGCTATTCCTTTGTTATCACACTGTATTCTTTTGTTGTAATATTTATTTCTGTTGGAAAGAAAATCATTTTAATAGGTTTGTGGGTAAATCTCTTTTGAAAGTTGAAAAACCAAGCTGTGATTTCGAGATCACAACTTGTAATATAGCTTTGAATTTGTATCTCATCTCAACAGTGCGCATTTGTAAACAGTAGCTTCGGTTTATTTAATATTTCACTATACTAAACATTTCTATGTTCATAGTTAGATTGTGGTGGGTTACGGTGTGCCATTTTGAACTTGTTGCTACATTTCAAGATTGTAAATAATAACCACTTTTTCATGTATTCAGTTTGATAGCGCATATTTTAGAAAGATAAAATCGTGTTCAGCTATTTCGTCAACATTTTTTTTAACATTTTGAGAACTAAATATTAAAAATTTTATTCCCTGTGATACCTAAAAATGAACTAAAATTTTTACCAAATTAATTTATCGGAATGCATTTAAAAACTATAATTTTTTTCTTAGAAATTTCACACTAACACGTGCTATTGAAGGTACATTATTTAATATGAAAAATTGGTTAAATGCGTCGGTTTCATATCGCTTGTTATTTCTAACAAATTTCGGATGGTTCTTAATTTTCATCTTTCATTTTAAAAAAACATGAAAAATCTGGCTAACATATTCAGTAATTCTTATATATCTTTGTTTGTAGTAAGTCACTTATTGAAATCCTTGACATTATTTAAATTTCTCTACCAAATATTAAGTTTCTGTTGGTTGATATTGCTCAAGTTTTTGAACCAAACCTTCTTGGGTTAGAGACCTAATTTCACCAAGAATGTTCCCTCGCATTTGGACCTGTTGCCATTTATCAATGTAAACTTTTTATGAAAATATAGTAAGAAGATAATGAGATTGATTCTTATGTCTATGATACTGTTTTTAATTTGATAATTGCAAAAAGAAATATTCTTAAAATAATATTTTAAAATATCGTATTCTTCCATTTTGTTTTTTAATTCCTAACAGTTACTAATATTAGTGTAATTTAATGATATCTAAGCGAACTAAATACTCATTAAAAGATTATTTAGGTTTCTCTTATAACGCCTTTCTTTCATTTAATATTATAACATTTAGCACTTTTAATATTAATATTTTTGGCAACTACAGGATTTACAGAATGTGCTGAGTTTCCAAATTAAATTCCCATTCTGTTTACAAAGCACAAAAAAGAAAAATAACAACGGATCTCATTTTGAATTCATGCCCCTGGTAGGGTGAGGAAATTCGCGTTTCCAGTTATGATTTAAAATTTATCATACATAAAATTAATTAATTTGATCATATTACATCACAGTTTTTCTTATAAAAGCATTTGTCACTACAGAGCAGGAAAATGCAAACAGTTTTCATTACTCTCTTTCAAATAACCTTGAAAATGCTTCTCGGAAGATTTTTCGATAAAAACTGGATTAGAAAATTCAATCTCTTATATCATTACAAAGGCGTTGCCCCTTTTAGACAGTAAATAGGAGGGGAAAAATAGCTACTACTTAGCAATAATTTAAGCCGGCAAATAGACGAGTTATTCCACCTAACAAAAAGCAGAAGAATGTATTCTTTTTAAAGTGTTAATGAAAATCTTTCAATGTCTTTTCTTGACCTTGACGAGTAATTACATAAATTTCTGACGGAAAACAAATGACGAGTATTTTTTATATATATATCAAAATGTTTTTAAAGAAACTCTTGGTTGAAATGAAAACAAAATTTAGACTGCTCGGAACTGATTGGCTCTTGAAAGGGCGGACCCCATTTCAAAAGGGTTTGGCGTTATGTTACATATACAGACGGGAAACATATCTCAGCAATTTCACATCTGAATCATAAAAGGCGGTTGGGGGAGTAAAAACATCAAAATATTTCTTTCAAACGAGTATTCTCGGCAACATAGCTCTTTTCCTCTTTTTCAAGTTATTGGCAGGGAATCCCACTTTCAATTGCTCATTGTGATTATTTATTTTCGTTTTTATTGATTTGTTTAGTTAAGTTTGTTAGTGAATTTATTTTAGGAAAGTCCTTTAAATAAGGTATTAGATGTGTGCATGTATTTTATTCAGCGACATCTATAGATAAGCATGAGAAATATCTATATAAACGACATTGACTTTGGGTTTTACCAATTTGCTATTATTTTGCTATTATCCTCTTGGAAGTTTTTCAGTCAGTATCAGTGAGTTATTCAGTGTATAAAGATCCCAATCATGGAACACTCACAGTCTGAATTTTTGTTATTCATTGTTCGTTTTTGTTTGATTTTAAAAAATCTGGTGCCATAGCTCATCAAACAGTTTGTTCAACAGTTGCAGAATAAATTTAATTTCAGTCAAACTCTCACACAGATGGATATTATTTTAGCGAAATGGGGCTTTATAAACTTTAGGTTCGGCATTTTTCTATCAGAAAAATTTTGATAAGACAGTTTCTAAATATTGAAAAAAATTTCATACAGCATTCAATAAAAAATCAAAAATTAGTTTTTTTTAAAAAAAAAATACAATTATAATTCAAATATTCTAATAGTTTTAATATAAAAGTTTATTAGCTTATTTAAATTTATCGAAAGTGTTCCCCATTTCATAATACGCGAAAAAAACTATTTTTCTAGAATTTTTTTCACATACTCAAGCTGTACAACTAAACAAAGTAAGCCGATTTTACGCAGTGAATATTTTAAGAGGACATAAAACCACAGACGAATCTAGAAGACGCCTCCGCCTGTTAAATATTTTCGGTCAAATAAGAAAAACCAACAGGAATTCATAACCAGCTTTAATGACGAGGTGCACTATACGACAGTTGAGCGAGCGCTCTTCGCGAGAACCTTCTTAGGTTTTGAAATACCGATGTACTTATTCTTACAATACAATGGTAGGGTTCTAATTTTTAAAGAAATGTGTACCTTTATCTTTTTACTACATTATTAAGCCGAATCTTCATTCAGTACTAATATAAAAAAATTTTTTATTAAAAATTGTGAAACATTATGATTGAATTCAAAAATATATTACTGAAATGAAAATTTTTAAATTAATAGCTCAACAACACATCATAATAATTATAATGCCCTTTTTTCTTAATATATAAATAAAGATAGACATTTAACCTGCCTTGAATTTTTATCGTATATAAATAAGTTATCATTACATTTTTGACATACAAATTAAAATGCAAATCTCCTTATTAGGAATACTGTGTCATTTCTGATCATTTTATCACAAAAGACATAAATTATATTGATTTTAATTTGTATTTTTTTGTCTTTTAGGAAATAGGCAAAAAATGCGTTTTATTTTTGTTTCAGAAAAAAAATCAGTTTCGATAATGATTGCAATTTGTTTTGGATTTATATTAGATCACCAGAAATCGAATTTGTATCCTTAATTTGTTTGTTTTTATTTTTCTCATAGGATTTTGGAACTTATTATTAGATACCTACGACGTTATATGCAATTTTTACTATCAAAATTCATTATAACTAAATAAATAGATTCTAGATATTTAAATATCTTATTATTATTTAATAAAATAGTTAATTATTGTTTATTTTTAACTTATTATTATAATTTATTTTTAATATGATGATTTAAATTTTTACTGAATAGATAATGTTGGTTGGAGGTACTTCTTTAATTTAAATATATTCAGTGATTTATGGGACAGTTCACTCCGGAGTATTTGGTTCTCAATTGTCCTATTATGAAGGGAAAACATA
This sequence comes from Argiope argentata, assembly GCA_026289955.1. Classification (NCBI taxonomy): domain Eukaryota; kingdom Metazoa; phylum Arthropoda; class Arachnida; order Araneae; family Araneidae; genus Argiope; species Argiope argentata. Next base: position 3,208,607 of record JAOUZG010038029.1, on the reverse strand, counting down.
ATGTTGTTTTGAGGTTTTTTGAGGCCTCAAAATAAATAGACAACAAATTGACGATTTATCGCTTTTGAGGCATCACTTTTCTACTTTTAGGGTTATAAGGAAAAAATGCAGAATGTTTTCACATTTGGCAAAATTAAAAAAATAAAATAAAATATATATTTATAAATTTAATTTGTAATTTAAAAGTTCATATCCATGGCAACTTTGTTAAAAAAATTTTGTTGTTAAAAACCTTTTATTATGTAAGATCATGATGTTGCATTGGTTTTAGGCTTTTGAGGCCATAAAATGAACGGGCAGAAAATTGGCAATTTCTCGCTTTTGGGATATCAATTTTCCACTTTTAGGGTTACTAGAAAATGATAAAGATGGTTGTCAGACTTAGCGGTTTATCACCAACAAAAAGTTACAGCTTGCAACAAATGTCTGCCACGTACCCAATTCTCGATATATCGACGCATGCTTATTCTGATTGTCCAATGATTGTTTCAAACCTGTTTAAAGTGGATAAAGAATTAAATTATGGATACTTACATTGGTCCTAAATTATGGATATAATTATGCATTAATAGACAAACAATGCTTTAAAAATAATAATATTCTCAAGTGATAATAGGAAATGTGAGTTAGCAGATTTCATTTTTTTCATATTTATTTTACTTTATCATAATTAATTGAAGAAGGAAATGCGTTGTATTGGTGTCATTGGCAACGGACAATTTACTATGATTATTTGCCCGTCGTGTGCACAATATAAATTATGGCAGGAAAAGAACATCGTCCTGCTTGTTGTTCATTGTTTCGTTAGTGTCCAATGGAGTTGTTGCCACTGTTATTGATTATAACTGCACAATATAGTATTCGTAAATTGTTCTTAGGATATATGCACTTAATGTTTTTTAAGTCAATAAAACTTAACTAAACTAAACTATAAGATACTAAAATAATTGTATGTGTTCTTATTTTCAAATAATTTATTGCGAACTTTCCTAATATTTAAATTAACATGAATAGTTTTACAAGAACTAGAGACGAGAGAAATTCAAATAGAATCAAGGGCTTAAACGGTTGGGATGATTATATGATTGTCTTTAAATAAGCGTAGTTTTTGTGCGGGAAGATATCAAAAATTAAAGTCAATCTTTTCGTTAAATAAATGAAAATTGTGCATTAAAAATAAAGAATCCTATTAAAATAAATCTTGATAAAAATATTACCTTAAATATTATCTATGACCAATATTATTTTCCGGAAAATAGAGTAGTAGAAACTCCCTGATTTAATAGGCATTTGAATCCCAAGAACTCGTCTGATGTATGAGCACTTCTAGAAAACGTGATAGAGTGAATTTTCGCAATTATACGAATTTCAGGAAAATGTTCTGGATTAATGGGTGAAAATTCTTGTTTCAACAATCTTTACCAAACCCAGGCATTTCTTAATCTTATGTTAAGAAGCAATCAGATAATTTGCTAAAAATTGCTTTATCTGCTTTATCGCTGGCTCAGTTTTTTTTAAATATAAATTTAATTGTTTATGAAAACTTTTTGTGAAGTTTTTTTTTCTCTCGTTTTGTATCGCTCCACGTGAATTGATTTCATCTCCAAACTCTATGGGCTCGGTTAATGTGAAAATTCTAGCATCACAAAAACGTCAGTAATTTTTCAAGCATAAAAATAAAATGGACCTTCCCTTCTCATGTGAGTCACAAAACGTAAATTTTATTTCACTTCTGAATTCACTGAAAACGCCCTAGTTAAGAATTTGTTGAACAGGCGGCGTGGGATGAGTTAGGGCTCCGTGATGTAACAATGTAACTTTAAATAAGATAAGTAATGGACAGTGAAAAGGGTAACATTTTTTACATAAAAACCGTAAATAACCTCTAATTTGACTCCCAGATTAGAGGAAATTCATTTGGGGATCTTTTAAGAGCTAAACAAAAGCTTATTACACAAAATATACTTCAATAAATCTGTAATCTTGCTTTCCTGCGCAGTTAGTCTCCTAGTAAATAAGAGAGATTTACAGATGTTTAATGAACGCCAAGTCCGGAAGCGAATTGGCGACAAAAATAAAAGTTCTAAAAATGCTAGACGGTATCTTTATCTAGGGCCGAGATGAAGAAACCTATCTAAAAAAAGGTATACCCACTTGAGAAACCTTAAAAGATCATGCGGACTAAGGAGTGTTATCTTTGAGCGATTTCTCTAGCCGAGCGTTATCGTGATTTTGATTATGTGTTGTTGATTTCTGCAAGTGTTGTTCTTTGTGTACACTTTCAAAATATTATCACTAGCTGTGCTCCGTGTTTTACTTGGAAAAAAAAGTCGTTATGTATACCCATTTAGTTGGATTTCTTTTACTGTATAACCACATGATAATTCAAAACTGTGCAAAATGTGTATTATTTATCGATATTAATAATAAAGGTGAACATTTGTATGCATTTGATATCTACAGGAAGAAACTGTTGACTTATAGCTGCCGAATTCGGCACATCACATGTATACCTTGGGGGGGGGGGTAGAAATGGCTCTCTTCAAAACTTGTTTTTTTTTAAAAAAAATATTATTTTTTATGATTTACTACATAATTTCATAAAAAAATATTTTAAATTAAAGGACTTTTCTAGTTTTAAGAATTTTTTTTATTTCATTTTTGCTTTCTAACGTCTTTTATTTTACATATTTTTTTAATTATTTATTTATTTTCTGTGTATAGATGCATTCTTTTCTTCTATCTTTTCATAAATTTTCTCTGTAGAATATTTTCGGAGTATTAATATCAATGAATGTATATTTTGATTAGCCATTCCAATCATGATTGTATTATAAATATACATTAAAAAGTAATTTAATTGAGGTGATTCCTAATTTTTAATCTTCTAATTAATAATCTTCGAAATTTAATGAATTATTTTTTTGTAATTTATATTTGTTTAAAACTTTTAATTATGTCCTTAAAGACAATAATGTTCTTAATTTAGAATGTCACTTTAAGGAATTTTCATTTTTTATTAAATTATCTATTTATAAATTTATGCGTACATTTTGGTGCTAAAAAACTTCCTTTAAATTAATATGTTTTAAAATTTAAGGAGTCGGTTTAAGAATTATATGGAATGGATCTAAAACAAGAAAAAAGGATGGTAGAGTTTTTTTTTTGTTAGAAACTTTAAAATCATCCAGTTAATAGCTGAACTTAAGCATTTAATTTTGAAATGTCAGTTTCGCCGGAAAGCACTGTTTTCTGTTAATTTATTTAAATACAATTTTTTCTGACCACTCACGGAATGTTCCTGATTCTCCATCAGGCTTTAATGAGAACTCAAAGTAGCTCCATGAGTCTTTAGACTTGCCCTTTAAACAAAATATCCTTTAACTTAATTTTACTAAATATGCATTGAAATCTAACAGCAGGCCGTAAAACATTCAATTGTCTTAAATATGACAGGATCGGAAAACGCACTTGGCATATTCGCCGGTAAGAATGATAAGGAAAAAGATATCTGTAATTTAAGACTGTTGGTCAAATATGTGTCAGATTCGACAAGGATCGTGATTTTTTTATGCCTGCTGGAGAACTAAGCCATGAAAACAGAAGTTTAATGTATTGTTTGTACTTATTATTATGCGATGGCTATTCATATCCTCTTTTGCCTTTTTTAGTGAATATTTTTCTTCCGCTTTGAGAGTGTGCTGAAATGGCTCATTCAGGTGCTTATTATAGATCTAAAAATAACTGTAATGGCATCATGCGGATTGCCTAAGTACACCATTTGGACTACATGTGTATATGCATGTAAGATGGTCATAAAATAACTTTAACAGTTTTCCTCATCTGCAGCTGAAACGAATGAACGAAATGAAACCATATTTCATATACACACTGGTAAAAATATGGGAAAATAAATTCTGAAAAAAAAGTACGAAAAGTTGCTTTGTCCTGCACGGGAAAAGAGGGATTAGGTAAAATTCCTAAACGTGTTTAACAGCAACCGCCATGCATTCATTGTAAAAAGGAAAGAGCAAACGATCTGTTAACTGTTCGTTCTTGACTGCCGTTCGTGATTGACTGTTGATGAGTGATTAATATGGACCTTACCTTACCCCAACATGCTTGACTGGTAAATTTGTTCTACGCTAGACAGTGAATTACCGAGACTGCTCTTAAGCAAACCTGCCTGTCTTGAAACGGAACATAATAGGAGCTGTTATGAACATCGAAATTGACAGTTTACGCTCAGCTATGGAAAACGCCATACACTGTATGTAATATGTTGTACACAGGGAAGGTCAGAATGTTGAAAATGTTGCATGGCGTCCAGGCAAATGTAAGATTACATAAAAATAATCTTATATTGATGAATAAAAGATTATTTTTTAAGAGTTTCCTGAAGCTTAATAGATGACAGTTTTATCGGATCTCTATTTAATTTAGCTTTAGTTATATTAATGTTCCATTGTAAAGCAACACTATTTTAGGGCTATTTTGGGCACTATTGTAGGGTCTCCTAAATTTTGAACCTCGATCAGAGGACGAGGACGACACATGAGCTGACGCCCCCATATCCACCACACACCAGCGGGTGGGCGTTTGATCCTGACTGATTTAATGTGCAACAGACCTCCTTACACGAAGGCCCTTAGGTGGAATTGGGCCTGAAACCTGAACCCCTGTGGCTCGCGACCCAAGCCTTACCAGTAGGCCGGCATGGAATTCATCATATGTTTGTATAACGTCATTGGCAGCAGTCGCATTGTCTTCTTGATAGACTGATCGAAAACTATCGTCCTCCCACTGGTTGGGTGTGGAAGTTTAAGGAGGGGGTGTTAGCTTCACTTTATCTTCATCTGATAGCAGGTGAAAATTACGAGGTACGTCCAGAAATAGCACCTGTGTAGCCTTGAAACGGTATGTTAATATAATTAAACTAAATTAAAACAAAAACATTCAGCTAACTGTGACGTATTATTCACTCTATTCATTTATGCGGCCAAAGCCAATCATTTTTCCCAACAAAACATTATTGGGATATTTAGTTTATTTATGATAATTATTGGTTCGAACTATATTATTTGCTAACATTATCTTGCCACACCACTGTTCAAAATGATAATGACATTTGCCGACCAATGAAACTCAATTCCCCCCTCCTGTCTTCTCCCTTACCATCACCACCTCTAAAAACGCGTCGTTCGTTCAATCGTAGGTAGGTAAAGGTAACACTGCAGCTTGGAGAAGTTTTTTTCCTTCTCTTTTGTTGTATTCTTAGCTATAAAACCCTTTTTATTATGTTCTAACAAGCATGAAATGAGAAACCTAAACTCATATATACTTTAAGGACATGCAAATAAAATTTCTTTTTAACATTTTTGTGCATTATATTGCCTGAAACAGCAAGGAAATGCTCCTTGATATAATAAACTCACAAAAAAAATAGCATCCATTAGCGGTATTTTTTATAAATGATTGATGTGAAGCAATAAATGCTAAATTAAGTTTTTGAGAATAAAAATACTGTTCAAGGTCTTAAATTATACTATTTTAAAATTTAAAAACTGTTTGAAATTGTATTAAAAAATATTTTGACTTTTTAAAAAAAGTGTCAAAATTATTTTACTATTCTTTTCAATTACTTTTTAATTTTAATTATTTTATAAATAATTCAAAATAAAATATTTTGCTTCTTAAATTTATCCTCACATTTCTTCTTTAAAAATATGTAAACTGATATTAACTTAAGTTAAAATTACAAAAATGATTCCTTTTAAACTAAATAATAAAGGAGAATAAGATAACAAAATAGTATTTTCATTCTATCAGTTTGACAACATTAAAAACAGGAATGACACCGGCTCAGAGGAAAAACCTGAACTCCATAAAATAATTGTGCTAAACGTAAACACAGAGAAATAAATTAATTTTGAATAATCGAATAATAAAATTTATAAACATAAACGTAAGTGCTTTAGATATTAAAAATATTATAGAATTATAACATTAAAAACTAATGATTTGGTTTAGTTTAGTTAGATTAAGATCCCGCATTTTAAAGCAACATTACGCCTATTTTGGGAGGGATTCTGTAATTTTGAGCTGTTATCAGAGGAAGAGGGCGGCATCTGAGCTGGAATCCCCCTCTACGAACTTCCACAGCACACCATTGTTAGTACGTTTGCCCCCGACGGATTTAACGTACGCCACGCCCATTTACAAGACAGTTCTTCGGTGGAACCGGGTTTCGAACGTGAAAAACGTCCGGTTCCGAAGTCGAGACCTTACCATCACGACACCGCGGCCTAAGAAAAACTAATGCATCACAAGGATTATGAAATTTTGATCGAAAATTCTAAAATACTGTTTTTTCGGATATACATCATGTGTGTGTAGAAAAAAAATCTTTTTATGTATAGGCACAAAGTTTTTATTTAATAAAAAATATCAACAGTTTAATTATATTACTGAATCTTCATTGATTTTTTTTTGCTTCATAATATTTATGATTAGAATTTGAAAAAAAAATCTATTCAGTATTTTGAATTTCTATACTGCATGAACTGTTCCTAACAGGTTTGTAACATTTCATTTTGAAATTCATGGTGACAACTACAATAATTTTTTAATAATGCAACGTTCTTGTTTTGAAGTTATAAAACCGAATTGGCATATGACAAACTATTATAAAAGAAATGTGGGATTGTAATATAAAGTCTTATAAAATAATTATTTTCTCAAATTTCAGAAGAAATTACGAAATAGAAAATTCAGTAAAAAAAATTCCTTAATCATTAATAAGGGAGTGTGGTGTTTCAGACCTCTAAGGATGGAATTTCGGACACCCACTATTCTATTTTTTTGTTATATCTATTTGATTGACTCTGTAACTTCTTGCATCGTTACCGTCACTACAATTTTACTCAAGTCCTAACAATGTCTTCGCAAGTTTTCGACTTCCAAATTAATTTTAAAAAAAGATTTTTAAGTAGTTCATTAAATATGTAAATTGAAAAATTGTGAATATTATCGAAGACAGGA
>JAOUZG010038029.1:3156190-3201466 GCA_026289955.1 Argiope argentata | reverse complement strand
ATATATATATATATATATATATATATATATATAATATGAATTTTAATGATATCTTTATTCCTTTCAAAATGTTATAAGTTTTAGCATTAATTTTCATGATATATCAAATCTTTTGATAAAGAATCTAGTAATTTTGAGCCACATTGAAATAAATAGAATTATGTCAGTACTTCACTCATTGAAATTCAGCATAATAACAAATTAAACGTACGGCTTATTGATGACAGATTACATACATCAAACTCACATACTGCGTTGATGACAGATTTACACCTATATTATCTATAAAGAAATTTAAAACATGAAAATTTTAACTTTTATATTTAAGCCCATATTTAAGCATTTTGAAATGAATTTCCTGGTTTGGTGGGGAAGTTAATCAGGGTAGTGACAGCTTAGGTGCCGCCCTCTTCCTCTGATCGTGGTTCAAAATGACGAGATCCATCCCAAAAGAGGCGTTGTGTTGCTTTAAAACGGGACGTTAATATAACTAAACTAACCTTAAGGTGTATTTCAATTTCTTTTGTAACGACGACTTATGCACAGATTCTTATTTACTAACTGCTAGAAAAAAATTCTTAAAGTTTTAAAAAATTATAATTTCTTTACAGATTCTGTTCAAAGGATGTGATTTAACGAAATGAAATTCTTTGATTTTCTAAATCAAGTTTCCTTTCTTCACTTATCTAGAAAATGTGAAATACCTTACAAGGATAAAAAAAATTAAATCAAATTTATTCACAAAATTTCCATAAAAGGGATATCACTTTAAAGCTATTTTTTAATTTTATATTTGTTATAGAAGCTCAATGACTCATTTCAAAATAATCCGCAAAAATTATCGATTAAAAAATTTCTTTTATTTTCAATATAACCATTTGCGCATCCTAAAATTTCCACACATTTCATTTAGTCAAGATGAAATTTAAACTGTAAATTCACTTATCTTCTAAAGAAAATTTTTAAAAAAAAAATATTTCCTCTATGCTGATTGTTATTATGCACAATGAAGCCCATTTTTCACTTTTCTTTCTCTGTGTATCGCGGTAGTGAGCAAGAAAGATCTTTTTCTCTTCGGAGCTTTTCAGGAAGAGAGGGGATTTTGTACTTTGTGGGACTGTACAAAATGCTTTAAGAATATTTTTACTGTACAGAATGCTTTAAGAATTCGTTTAGAATTCTTTAAATTGAGCATGCATATTTAAAATTCTCCTTTTTTCTCCAGGTGCCTCGATGAGACAGATCACTCGACAGTTCATCCTGTGGTATGGGCTTTTCGAGACGTTCGTGTTCACGGGGAACATCTTCGGGTGGACGGCCTTGCACTACATGCTGCGCCAGGAGGGCATCTACGAGCACGTCTGCGAGCCCCAGTTCCACAACGACACCGGCCTGTACGCCAACGTCACGAATGTACCCTCCTACAACCTGAAGGTGAGAAAGCGATTTTATTAACAAGTTTCAAAAAAATCGCCCATGCATTTGAAAACAACTGAAATTCTTATAAGATGGCATTATTTCAAACTAGAAAATATATTCCGCATGGACAGCCATTCTATAGATTTCTTTTATTAAATTTTATAATTGTTACAGGCACAATCTCATTTAGTGAACAGAAGTTATATCTTAAAATATATTCTTTTACATAGTAAAATTTTTATTATGGTTCTCACACCTTTTCTAGAATTCCCATTCAAATTATCAAACGCTCTGTACAGTTTAAATATATTTGTTGAATTATGGGTCTTTTTGTATTACTTTTGATTCCAAAATAGTGCTTAATTATGATATTATAGAATTATTTCTGCAACGGAGCAAGAGTTGGCCTTCTGTTACAGGGTTTAATTTTTGAAATGCAAAATAGTCCTGGAAGACGGCATTTGGGTATTTTGAAATTATAATAAACGACCATTCAGAAGAGCGTTGCTTTTGAGAATTTTCAAGGAAATTTTGATTAATAAAAATGGAGATAAAACGGGTGTATTTCATTTTATAAATAGTGTTTTGAAGAAAGAAAATTTTATTTACTTTACATTTTAGAAAGTATAGTTTTTACGCCTTAGTTTGAGTAATTATATGACAGATTGCGTATACCCTCAATTCAATGTCGTTTTATCTTCAAGACATTTCAGTTCTTTTATCTTCTCTTATCATATAATATCACAAAAATTTCTGCTTGAAACTTGACAAATTTGTTTACTGAAATCTGAGATTGGGACTTTTTCAATCTATCTCGGTTGTATCGTTACGTGAGAAAGAACAAATACATTGTTAATCTGTTTCCAACATTCCCGTTTTTGCATATTTAAGGTGCTGAATCTAAATAATTTTTGTGACTTCTAAAGAATATAGTAGGGAAAATGTTAAAAAAATAAATTATTGGAAGTTTTACGATTTTATAAGCATAAAGACATTATTGATGTTCTACTTTCTAAAAATACATGGGTTAAAAAATTCTAGCATAAGAATTAAAAATAAATAATTTTAAAAAAATGCTGAAGTATTAAATTAATATACCAAAATTAATCTTAAGATGTTAAATTAATTGCAAAATTCATTGTAAAAATACTAGCTCGAATAAAATCATACGCATATATATTAAACCAAATCTTTAGTTCTGCTAAATGTTAAGATGGTTTAAAGTCAATAAACAGCAAAATTAAAATAGAAAAATAGAAAATAGAAAAATGAAATTTACGAACGCAAAATTTCAAGTTATCACGTGAGAACCTTATTATTTTTAAGTCATTATTTGTCTTTATAAATTTAAGTCATCAAGTAGTTTAAACTCGCTTGAAAAAGCAATACTGGTAAAAGCAGGTCAACTTTTCAAAAACGCATCCATTTTGAATTAAGCATACATAATGATGCAATGCCAGTAAAAACACGTGAAAAAAATCTATGCGATTAAAAGATGTTGATGATTGTCATTTATGCCACGTGTATTCATTGCCTACGTGATCTCGAGCTTCAATTATTCAAAAACCCTTTCGAAAACATCATCATGTTCTCACATGATAATACTCGTAAAGAATGAGAAAACATCTCAAATGAATTGATTGAAGATTATTTAATTTTTTTAAGGGCAGCATTTGTCGGTGCGTCCGTACCCGTTTGAAGGACATCCTAAATTTCAAAGTCGTATTATAGAAGTGTTGTTTTATGCGAAGTTACATATAATTATGTATCCCCTTAATAGTCTTAAGAAATGACTCCGATAGAAATGACATCGTCATACTTTTGCATAATTTTGCTGTCCTCCCAACTTGAATGAATAATTAACTTCCTCCAAATTTTACCGAAATAATATCACGCAAACCGAGTCATATTTTTTTTCTCAGCCGGCATCGTTAGCAGACTGCCCTCAGCAATGGACTTCTTCCCTTTCCAACAGTTACGCAACGGAGAACGAAGGTGATTTCTCTCCCCACCAGAAACAAGGTGTGCGAAGGAGACTCCGAAACCTCGCCGAAATCATTAAGAAGCCAGAAGGCCGGCTATCCTTCGGAAAACACCCTCCGCCGTTCGAGAGGAACTTCATTTTTGTCTGCCGGCTTCGTGGAAGAGCCCTTAATTGCAGTGCGTGTCATTCCAAATGGGACGGTTGCATAATGAAGGGCGAAAGTGACAATTCTGATTGAGACGAACGACGGGACACTTATTATAAGTGGACACACAATCGATATTTCGAAGGAGAAGACACAATAATGCGCCTCGTTATCTTTTGTTTTAACGCGATCATGTCTGTTGGCTGCATCGTCTGGCAAAGGCAGCACGCGATATGCAGGATATCAGAACCGTTCAAAACTTTTAATATAGAAAAAGTTTGAGCATGAAACTATGCAAGTTTTCATTTTGTTGTTTGTTAGGGTTGAAGATATTCTCCAAGAAAAGGTTTTTCAGAATTTAATGCAATTATTAAGTAGCATTTTTAATGATATGTTGACATTTTTTTTTACTAATTTAGAAGCATATCACCTGTACTTATCAAAACAAGAATATTATTTACTTTCTCGTCAATGTAGAAAAGATGAAGTACAGCTGTCGTCAAAAACTCGAACTCTACATTTTGACAAATCCTTACGTTTTAGATCTCTTTAAGTTCGACAAAACATTTTTTGAAAATACTTGTCTGTCTGTGACAAAGATAAATCAAAACCGCTCTGAGCGGAACAAATAAATTGTGGCGTAAGTCCTGTATATTAGATTTGTGGATTTCTATCAGTTTCAGCAAATTCCGATCAGAGGAAGTCTGTCTGTATGTTTGGATGTTATAATACAATTTACAATCTATCTAGCCCTCTTCATTTCTATAACTAAAAATCAAGAGGGCTAGATAGAAAAAATTCGAAACATAGAAAAAATGTCTATAATCTAAACGCCCATGAAATTCTCAGCTAAATACAACAAGGAATTGAGCGTCTGTCGGTCTGTACTTTTAGAAACTTGTATTGAATGTAGTCCGCCCCCTAAAAAGGGTTATGACGTGTGTGTAGCTAAGTCATACTCTTGACCCTAGATGACTCTACTTGTAAAACAAGAGACGCATATCACCGGCTTAAAATCTTGTCTTGTAAATGGGGTTGTCCACAGCAAGTGCCATTAGTCACAACAGCAACAACAAGAAACTTGTAAAAGCAATAACTGAAAGACTCAAAATTTGAAATATTTAAAATCTGGTTTGATATTTTTTGGCTAGAAATATATCTTTGGGTCAAGTTTTTATTTCATTCAATCGGGAGAAGCGCTTATAAGAAACAAATTTGATTTTCGAATCTATTAACCGCATTCCAGACATTAATCGCCAAAACACTCGCTAAGGATGACTCCACATATTGAGTGAACATGCTAAATTTACGCCAAAGTTTAATGTTTCGTAATTATTGCACGCCAATCCCACGTATGGCTTTCTCAGGGATTGAACCTTTATTAGACCATACAAGAGAAAGCTTTGGAAAGACCACTCCCTATAGCTTTTTTTTATGCATGATCAATTCTGTATTTTTCGAAAGTGAATAAGAAAACTACATTTTTTAATATTAAGTTGTCGTTTATTGTCTATAAACCCCTTAGAAAGAGAATCTAAATGACTTCGTAAAAGAATAGAATTTAAATTAGAAGCAATTTACATGTCAGATTAAACAATTCTAAGTGCGCAGCAAATAAGCGAGGAAAAAAGTACTTAAAATTTTGTTAAGAAATGCCCCCATGGCAAACTTGTTCCCTCACCGCCTAATTTTCCCTTTTTCTTTTTCTTTCGAAAAAATCTAATGATAATTTATGATCTTATTATAAGAATTCTAAATGTATAAAGGACATTAAATCCATCGGGTGTTGATTTGTTACTGGCTGTGTGTGCGCATTAGTTAAAAAAATTGATACATCAATTTAAACTTGTAATATTCACACAAGAATTCTAGATGAGTGTCAAATTCAGGTCTGAATCTCTCGCAGAGAAAATATAAAATTTCATTATTCGTATTCCACGTATCATTAACATGCGTCAGATCTAAGTGCATTCTGTGAAAGCAAAGGAGAAAATTCGGGATCCTAATACCGCTATTTCATTTTGTTGATAAACTTTCTGCGCCAAGGTTTTCGCTTTTGAGCATATAATTTAAAGAAAATAAAATGCATTTCTTATTTATCATTTATTTCCATTAGGACCTCTCGTAATATCTTTGTAAAATTCAAATAAATGCTTTTTCCTTAACCGAACTAATTGCCAAAATAACCAAATCACAATGGCAGATCGCCAAAAAGGAAATGGCGCCAACATTTCAGCTTCAGAACGATTAAAATGGATGCATTCCACAGTAGGTACCGGTGTTGAATCAAAGCTATGGGGGAGAATTTTTTTAAATAATTGAGCAAACTAAATTTATTATTTTATTTAATGCTCTTTATTTGTGAGGAAAGTCGTACACATCTAATAAATATAAAACAGAATGAAAATATTTTTGAAGTAGTTCACTCAAGCGGATCGAATTAGAATTGAATTATTCTGAGCATATTAATTCAAACTCGAATATTCAACTGCGATGCATTTGAAAATCCCTATGACATTCCTATATGGAGCAAAGACAGATAGGTTCTCTCAATAGTATATGCCTTTGATAGGTAAAAATCAAAAAATCTAAAAGGATGTAATTCTTAACATGATAATATTTATGGATAGGTCACTATTTGCAGTTTTACAAAATAGTTGAAAACTTTCTACTCTGCAGACTACTATATCTAGAGATGCCACATTTATTTAGTTTCTTTTTAGGGCGTAAGAATCCATTAAGAGAGAAATTTTCTGAACTTTAATTATATTTTCATAAATAAAAAAATGATTAGAATTTTCAAAATTTTTGATGAATAATTAAAAAATATATTATCGTACATGAATCATTTTATACCATTTAAAGCAAAAAAAAAATGTTTGACTTAAAAATCGTTTCTTGCAGAATGCAATGGCGGATATCATTAAGTTTGACGAATAAAGTATGACCACTTTATAGTGTTTCGTTTAGAGCTACGAAACACTTATAATTAATTTGTGATTCGATTTGTGTGTGTGATGACAATTCAAACTTGAAGCAAGCGTAGGATAATCATTGCATTCTAATTTAAAAAAAGAAAATTAGTTGTTTGAGAATAATTTTTTGTTTTACATTGAAAGAAATAAATATATATTAATTATCTCTACTACAAATAACGAATTTGACAGCTGGAAATCTTTTGTAAATTTGGTTGGAAAACGGTTTTTTTTGCCACTTTACATTAACAAACCTGTGAAATAAAAGAATACTTTTATGCAGAATTATAGATCTAGTTTTTAAACTAAAAAATTCATCAAAAATAAATGAATAAATTTATTAATATTTTTCTTCCAATTGCCCTTTTTAATGCCGACATTGCTGCAAACATTAAATACTCATTTTTATGCAAGAGTTCCGGTGTTGTAGCTAAGGGCAATGGATCAGATAGTGTTAATCGCAGTGATAAAGTGAGACATAAGATTGGAGCAATTATTTTATTTTTTAAAGACAAATTAATGAAGAGGCGAAAAATTAACGCCTGCTCTGAAGTCATTTCCCTCATTCAAACTTTGAAAGTACGAGCGGTAAAAAGTCATATGATACTCTGGACTCTCAACAAACCTCTGAAGTAATCTAGAAATTTGAAAACAATCGTTTAAAGAAGCAGAAGGGACATTCATGAGTAATATCCTTTTCCTTAAAATCAGCTGTTAATGTTTTTTTTAATTATGCTAATACTATCCAAATATAGATGCAAACAATTGGAAAATGAACGCGTGAATGAATTTATAAAGGGATTTCCATATTTAATGCAACTTTCTATTTCATTGTGAAATTTAAACACCCCACAGATAGCAATCCCCTATTCGAAGAAACGCAGTGTTTTTAAAAAAAAACCATTAAATAAACTTGAAGAATTCATTCAGAGAAAAGGAAGCGTGTTTTAAGCCACTATGAGTTATTTTTAGTTTCGATCTGAGGTTGTAATGAAAGCAAACCGGCATGCAACAGCTTAATCCAGATATAATTTGTTCCGGCAGAAGAACATTACCTCTTTTATTTCTACTTTTTTTTATAGAGCCTGTAAACACTTTTGTTTTTGGTACACCTTCGATTGAGATTCTCGAAAAACATGATTGGCATGACTGAGTAACCGATTGAGTTAAAAAATAGTTATGACAAAGGAAAAACATTTAAGCTTTTGTTGACAAAAATTAAGAATAACTAGTGAAGCCATACCGATAGCGCATTTTTCAAAGAATGGAAGCAATAGAACAGTCGTCTGCAGAGCGGGAAAAAGTATTCTTGATGCTCCAGCGAAGTGTGAAGGTTCAACATGGATGGCCGCCGATGCGGTGATTTTGAGAATCAATTGTTCGTGATTTTTTTGTTCCTTTTCAATTTTTTATTCGGTATTAAGGAATTTATCGTAGAATTTCGTTTGATGAAATGTTATTAAAAAATGAAAAATAAGAAAAAGAGAAAGGTCAGTGATTTCGACAGAAGAGTCAATGAAAGTTATTCTTTTTTAAAAAATAATCACCAGAAATAGAAAGTTACCAGTAGATAAAAAAATTTGTTGAAGGTGTTGAAACTGTTCCTGTTTAAGTCCCTCAATATACTGAGAATTATTTGGCAATATGGTCTTTGCAAAAACTGTTAATTATGATGGCTGAATCGAAATCAGATCTATTCGCCTTAAAGAAAATTTAAAGCACGACATTGAATTTTAAGCATTACGAAAGGGAAATCACATTATTCATGGAAAAAAATTAATTAATTTCCTGTAAGTAGGGGAAAACAATTTAAACATGAAATTAAGTGAATTTTATAAGATTTTGATACTATCATAATAATTCAGATTTTTACTTCTAAAATAAAAGGATGAAGAAAAATTATCAGATTTGAACTTTGAGAGCTAGAGAGATTCTGTAGTTTTCGCTAAATCGAGCAAAGCATCTCTATTTAACTGGAAAGCATATTTTCTTTGAAAATAAAAGATCCTCTTTGAAGTTATTTACTGCAATATTTATCAACTTCCCATCTTTGACATCAAATTTTTTGTGTAAAAGGCTTTCATACATGGTGGATCTTTGCAAGAACCAACTCATTACACCTTTTCAAAAATTTAAATATGATTTGATGATTTATATAAAGGTTTTAGATAACAAGAATCAGATTTTATCTCAATTATTTGTAAACTAGAGTCCTTAACAACTAATATTTTCTTGTGCATAGATGTAAACTCCATTTGACATATTTAAGGCTTTGATGGCTTTTTTAACGATGAATACTTATCGGTGAATGCAGAATAGTTTTCAAAAGTACATTGCTTCTAGGGATAAGTAGATGATTATAATGCAAATATGCAACTAAAAGCTTTATTTGAATTGGTCGAATAAAGCAGATTAAATGATACCGAAGCGAAGAGGAAAGGCCAAAGCATCCATACATTTCTATATCCCATCTTTCTTCGTGATCTAGTCGAGAATATCTTTAGAATTTTATATGTTCTAATTATAATCCTCTGCTCAAAGCGTTTAGTTTAATTTACACATAATAACGCCCTGTTTTAAAGAAACATTGGAACTATTTTGGGACGGACCTGGTAATTTTAAACCGTGGTGAGATGACGAGGATGGCACCTGTGCTGGCAACTTCTCTCCAAAATTCTACACCACATCATCGGGAGAACGTCTGACTTTGATCGGTTTAACAGGCACCAAACCCACTTAAACGACCATTCTTTGGTGAAATTAGATCTTGAATTTGAAACCCTCCTGTTCCGAAGCTGAGATCTTACCACCTGGCCACTTTCACAAAAAGAGACTTGTGCACACATTTTCTCACCACACAACCGTCATTTTTTAAACCATAAATGGTTCACGGCCTCATCTGCCAGATATTGTGGGTTGCCCTTAATACGTTTTTTTTTGTGTAAAATTACATATAATAATTTAACAGTCACCTTGGGAATATGAACCATATCAGTATTCTAATGATTTGAAATCCCAAGCCACGCAATGTTTAATAACAATCATTTTTTTTATTGCAGGGGTATCGGATGTGCGAGTCCCAGGACAGTATTCTCAATCTGGCCTACACCATCGGCAGCTTCTGCATGGGATCCACCTCCTTCGTCTGGGGATTCCTGCTTGACAAGTGGGGTCTCAGGAACGTCAGGCTCATCATCAAGTAAGCATCGCCTTTCCGATATCATTATTAAAAAATATAGCATATGGATATTTAACCCAAACTATTGCTATGCTAAATTGCTGGTAAAAAGAAAAAAATCCTATTAGAAAGCTACAAACTCTTAGCAGTTTGTCCCAAACAAATTTTTGAAGGATTTATTCACTATAGAATTCGTGTTAATGTGACACCTGTATTTTTGCGATCTTGAAATTTCAACAAAATTTTATGGTTTTGTTGTAAGAAGTACCAAGAGCCACAGCTTCATATCCTATGACTTCTCAAAGACACAACGATTTCTCAAAAAAGATAAATTGTTTAACAAATAGAATTTTTATAGGTAAACCGGTATGAATAAAATTTTATGCAAATCTATTTTATTGGCTGTATTTTCCGAAGAATAGCACCTGAATGAAAAACAGTTTATTCGTGGTCTTTTAGGAGATTGATTATAATCCCCCTAACCTGAGTTAGTTAATATGTTATTTAATTGTAAAACACTTAAACTATTGAAATAATTAAATATTACTAACGATAATACACATTAGAATAAAAGCGAATATAAAATAGTCGATGATTGCAAATATCTCAACATCCATACGATACTTAAAACCCCATTCCAAAATGCATTTCCCTATTATAAAATTTCAATAGCTCTAGTATCACATTTCGTTTACTTGGGCATCTTGCCCTTAAGAAAAAAATAATGGAAAGTATTATATGCACAGAATTTTTTAAATGATTGTATTTGATTACTACATTAGAGAGCTTTTTTTTTAAAAAAAAATTCTTCAAATTTCTCATTTTTTTATCTTTATCTTTTTTAAAAATCTTTTTTAAAGCTTAAATCAATCTTTTCAGAGTTCAGGCATAGTAATATATTGCCAGGAAAATTTAGGGGAAAAAAGAAACTTTCATCTATGAAAAGCGATAAGCATGCTAGTTTAGTTTAGTTGTATTAACGTTCCATTTTAAAACAACACAAGGGCTGTTTTCGGAAGAGCCTCGAAATTTTGGACAGCAGTCAGATGTTGAGAACAACATCCGAACTGGTACCCCTTCTCTAAAATTCTTCACCATACCACTGAGAGAATCTTTGACCCCGACTTATTTAGCGTGCACCAAACCCACTTACAAGACGGTTCTTCGATGAAATCAGGTCTCCTTCCGGTTCCAAAGCCGAGACCGTACCACGCGGCCCCATTAAAATGTTAGAATAATGACTATTAATATGAATATTATTCTATACATATATTTATAGAATTATGATAGTTCCATTAAAAGTATTCTATTAAATTCTAATGTTCTATTAAAAATACATTTCAAAAATATGGAATGAAAATTCAGTCAAATCAATTATTTACATTTCTTTAACTTCCTGGTGGATTTTAAAATATCTTTTTATTTATTCATATTTTCAGCGGGCTCATCACAAGTGGTTGCATCTTGTTGTCCTTGACCATTAAAGGTAAGAAATTATCATAAAATCTAAAATCAAATCTATTCTCAGCATGCTGGTATTCATTTTTTATTTTAAAGATAACGTTCTTTATTTGATTGCATTGTAATGGACTTTCCGTTAATGCTCCTTGAACTCTGAAATTTTCTATTTGATTTATTATTTCATTTAGCAAACTATAGAATGAAAATTAAAAAAAATCAAAACAGAAAAAAATTTGTTACTAAATTGAATTTTTTAAATAATTTTAAAAAGCATTTTTACTGTGCATTAATAAAGAAGAAAAATGATTTCTATTTTGATTATTCTATACTTTTTTCGTTTATAATTTAAAATTTAAAATATTATATATTTTGAAGTAATTAATTTCTTATTAATAGTTCACACTCTCCCTAAATATATTTATATATCCTGATCAAATTTTCATTCGTTAATAAAGCTATTTTTCATCCATTAGAGTCCAAGCAATTTTTTTAACTTTTAATGGCTGACACTCGATGTTAATACAATTTTTTAAACATTAACTAATTCATTGAACTTAATTAATTTTTAATACTTTAGATAGAGTTTCAGCAGTTTGTAATGAAAATTGAAATCGACGGGCAAGCAGCTCGATCGGTAAAATGCGAGGATTTTGATTTTTTTCGTGTGAAAGTGAAGAATACGAGTTCGACTCTTGTCAAAATCAATAACTTTTTGATAAGTTATTTATATTAATTATAATTACTTAATAAAAAGTAACTAAAATAAAAAATTTCATTGTTGACCTAAGTAGGAATTGACATAATTTTTATATTACTTGGTTTTATTTAATTTAATTACAAAATTATTCCTCTCTTAAGAACCAAAATTTAGTTAAATTAATCAATTAACTAACAGTCAATAAAATATAGAATTGTGATTGAGAGCACAAAATTTTGCAGAAGTTCAAGAAACAAGCTTATTGGGAAATGAGTGTAAAATTGATTTCGAAATTTCATCAATTAAAAACACGAAAGTCACACGAAATAAAAAGTAGACGACCCTTCTCAGTCAAACAATTTTCGCTCTTTTATAACATGATATTTATTGTCTTGTTACTTGATGATAACTTACTCGTTGGGAAATGAAATTACGTAGTTTTTGAATTTTGCAAAGGAATGGCCCCAATCTTAATAAAATTTTCTTCTACCATCAAAGGCAAGAGATTTTACAAAATTAAGTTTTAATAATGGCATTAATGTTTGTTCATGGATTCGAAAATCTTCAGCTCTTTTGAACACGCTCCAGAATTAGTATACTTAGTCAAAATATGAAAAAAAGGAAAAATGAAAGAATTAAATATTTATATTTAACAATTGTACGATTAATTAAATATTTTTAACAATAGTACGAATTTAGATCTAGTAGATTTGGAGGTGTAATAACCGCTCATCTTTTTGAGTTTCACCGCTTGACAAAATGCAATCCTCGAAAAAAGCTAAATTCGGGATTTTAACCATACATTAATTTTTATTTATTTAATTTTTTTCCGATAAAAATGTGAGAGGAAATTTGAAAATGTTTAATGCATAAACACTTAATGAAACACGCATGAGTGAAAAACACGTAAGAACTCATTTTTTTTTTCAGAGACCTCCTTCCTCCTGTTCCCTTCCCTGATCCTGATGTGCGTCGCCGGAGTGCCGCTGCGTCTCGCCAACATGCAAGTAGGCGCCTTCTTTTTTTTCCTGGGAATTTTCCTTAGTTGTTTCCCGAACTGCCTCGTTGAACACATTAGATTTTTCTTTTGAAATTGACTTAGAATATCGTTAAACATACACCTTTATTAAGGTATTATGACGTTTTCTTAATGGAAATACTTGAAAGCCCTGACTAAAATCACGAAAAAGTTAAATATATCGAAATTATCTTTCTTATGATATATATGATTATTTCATTTCTGTATCAAATTGTTTTCAGCTTCTAAAAAAGTAGCAATGAAAAAGTAGAAATATTGTCACAAAAGTAATGTTTTCTTACTTAAATAATCTCATAGTACGGAATGCACATTTAAAGTTATATATATATATATATATATATATATTGCGCGAGTAAGGCTCAAAAAATGGAAAAGAAATTTTTTAAATTTCCAGGAATAACAAAATAACAGGAGT
Source organism: Argiope argentata (assembly GCA_026289955.1). Classification (NCBI taxonomy): domain Eukaryota; kingdom Metazoa; phylum Arthropoda; class Arachnida; order Araneae; family Araneidae; genus Argiope; species Argiope argentata. The sequence goes on along the minus strand of JAOUZG010038029.1, from coordinate 3,188,153 downwards.
CAAATTCTTGAAAAAAAAATTCAATTTTCTGATTAAGAAAATACAATATTTTTTCCTGATATTAATATTGATAGTAACTTTTAAATATCTTAGAGATTCTGAATTTTTTTTTTTTTTTTTTTTTTGGAATATTCATGGTTTACCAATCGAGAATGTTTAGCTGCACAAATCCAACTCTAAATAATCTTTGACTATGCTGCATATCTCAATTTCAGTTCCACCGATTTTTTGATTTTTGATATTGTGCTACTTCTTGCAGAAGCTATCTTAGCAATGATAAAAAAAATTCTAGTAGCTCGAAGTCACTATTTATTGTATTCAGAAGCTCGCATCCAATTTTTCTGACTCCATGCATATTCAATTACTAATTTCTTTCTTTCTTTCAATGCAACCTAACCATTTTCAAATGGATTCGTTAGTCTTAAGTTGTGGAATACCCCTTTCAATATTTATTTAATTAAGTACAATGAAGCATTAATGTTATGCTTTTTATATCCCGTAGTACTTTTAATAAATGCCGGCGTCCTGGCATAAGGGTAGCTCGTCTTCCCCGGGATCTGGGCTTCCCGGGTTCGAGTCCCGGTTCGGGAATGGTTGTTCTTCTGTGTTTAGTTTGTAAGGTGAGTGAATGCGCCCCCCCCCCCTGTAAAAAAGGGATGCGTAAACGAATATGATGAGTGAGTAGCATAAGTCGCACACTTGGTCCTTCTGGTTGGCGCTTCTTCAAATCAAGAGACGTTGATTAGAAAAGAAAAGTGAAAGAGACCACCTCAGAGAACTTCTCAATAGCAAGTGCCATAAGAAACAACAACGTGAAATTCTCTAACTTAAAACTGAGTACTTAATTACATACTTTTATGTTAATCCAGCAATATTGAATGAAAACTTGTAACACGCATTTCAATTATTTTAGAATATATTAATTCTGTTTTTTAGAATAACTTTTTTATCTCTTTTTTTTCGTTCTTGGATTTCCTGATATTAACGAGACATACCCGTAAAAGCATTTGTTGGTTACATCTTGAAACCACAGTTAAGATGTGACCTTTAAAGATGTGCCCATCCTTGAAGCATCATCGCGGGAAGAAATTAAAAGCTTTGACTCAATGAAGCGTAGCACTGAATGCATTCAAAGTGCTGAAAAAATGCTCGAGCTAAAACAGCGCTTAAAGAGAAAATGAGATTACTTTGATCCTATAAAAAGTGCAGAGGTAGCACCTCGGTTCTAATCATGCAGAAAATCATAAATGATACATTTTTTTTATCACCGCCTTCTTCTAAAACGCAATTCTCGATTTTTAAAATCATTTAACTGTAATATTTTAGCACAGAAATCTTCTTTGACTTAATACGTGTTTAATTTCTTTTCTTATGCAAAAAGCATTTTAGGCATCAATTCTTCAGATAAAATGCTCAAAATTGACTTCAAAATAAACACTCTCTCGGAAGGGAACAGAAAGTAAAAAAAGACTTGTGTGCATATCCCTCCTTACATCTTATTTCAGACGATACACGGAGAGTGAAAAATGATGTATCGATAAAGGTTGAAAAGTGTATGATGAGCGAGATTTTACCGTCTCTGGTATTATTTTTTACTTTAATCTTTATCGTCACTTGCATAAGAAATAATCAAATAAAATTGTCCTGTAAAGTAAATGCTGAAATAAAATTAAAAATAATAAAGAAAAAGGCATTTGAATAGCAAGAATATGCATTTCAATAATATTCAAGAAATCAGGGTTAAAGATGTTTGTATACTTGCGAAATAGAATCATTGTCAATTCGTTCTTAAGGAAGTGATATCGTGCTCGGCACGTGTTAAAAGCACAAAATTGATTAACAATCAGTTGTTGATGTCAGCAATTAGATATGCCTTGTGGAACTGAAACATTCCTCAGTTTTATTCAACCACCAATTTATTGAACGTGATATTGAAATCCCTTAAATATCTAACATATGTAGCTATTTTTGGTGCTTTCGATCTTCAAGAGAAAAGCAGGAAAAAGTAGTAAGCTTTTATTCCAGAAAGAAAAATGGTGCACTTTTTCCCACAGTAAAAAAAATTATGCCCAACCACATGGTTTGATGGAAAGAACGGTAGATAAGCGAAATTCGAAAGTTTGTTAACGTTTTCACGAAGTTGAAAGTTTGCTCACAAGTTTTTTTTTTTTTTGCCATTTTTTTTCAAACATTCAAAATTAAAAAACAAAAAGACTACTTGTGGTAAGTGAAACGTTAAATCTCTATAACGTTTTTTTTCATTCGGATACAAAAAAAAATAGCTTTCTTATATGTATATTTATGGTACTTTCCGTTAGCCGGGCGCAAGCGAAGAATTACCAAAGAAATTTTGTGGAATTCTGCATTATTTGGTGACTTTTCTCTTTAAAATCGCTTTAAGAAATTTGGCGGAATTCTATATTATTTGGCTATTTTTCGTTTGCGCTCGGCTAATGGAAAAGTACCATATTTAATTTTACTTTGCCTGATATTTTTTTTATTCAGATGTAGTCACATAAATTAATATAGGAAAGCATGTATGCCAAAAACATTTGTGAGTATTATTTTAAAATGAACTTCTTAATTAAAATCAATTATAGATTTATAAATGCTTAGTTAATAAATACTTGAAAATTAATCTTAATACTTGAAAATTAAAATTAATTTATTAAAACGAACTTTGGTTCATAATTCATTAATTTTTTTCATTGCCTGGTTATTGAATTATTCGAAAATTATTTAAAAAATGAAAACTAAGGTTAGGAAAAATACATGGAGATTATAATGTAAAAGCACCTGCACAATGTTTACAGCATCTTTTTGGTGCAAATATTTCTTATAACTCATGCGAAGTATGTTTCTCAGCACGATAAGATCTTCAAAAGTTAAAATTCTTCTTTATTATTTCTATATTTTCATTTTTGAAACAAATATTGCTTTAGGTCATTTGAATAGGTACCTGGGAGTATAACCAAAAAGTTTTATATAAAAATTACACCCAGAATACCCGAAACTGCGTAATATAAGCTTTATAAAGACTTTTAGGCTACCCTCAAGTTACATCTGACAGCAGGAAATGTAGAATTTTTGGTAAAGTCTATTGGCTAAATCATATAAATCTATTGTCTCATTCGTACTCAGTTGAAAGGCCGATCTCTTAATGAATGGCTGATTTATAGCTAGAATTACTGCAGTATTTTTATTTGAATATAACAGAGCTTACGAGTTTTTTTTTTCAAAGAAAAATTTGGAGGCCATTCAGGAGACGCATATTCATAAAACATTAAAATGCAAAATTTACATTTAAGTATAAAAACTGATGTATTGTTTCTTCAATTTTTTCAGGCGAGTTTGCTCCTATTAAAGTATAGTTTCCAAGAAACAGGTTTCAAATTTTAAAAAATATTAATAGATTGTAAAACATATATGTTTTGAGAATAATATAATGTTTAAAAAATGACTTTAGACAAAGTAAATTGTATGTTTCAGTCCCATATGTTTTTCTAGTTACGCCTCACAGGCAATTAATATTTAAAAAGATCATTCAAGATCAAAATCATGGCCACGGAAAAGGAACTGAAAGTGACGTAAAAAAACACGTTTCGCTTATTCACGTCAAGCGGTTTCACTTTAATTAACTGTTTAGTTTGAAAGAACTGAAATGTGTCTAAATCCGACGAAACACAATCGAATCACAAAAAACACACAGAGAAAACCAAAAATAATGAATGACATTCGACGTCTTGCGAAACGCTTTGCTGGCTTTCTAAAATTGGTAGTTTAAATTCCCATAGCGGATTTTTTCTCTATTAGCAGTACTTCCTTTTACAATGAGCCGCTTTGCTAGGGCCTGTTATTGTTCGTTCTGTCTTCACTTTCTTCTTTCATACAAAATCAACCTTGCGTTTGAAATTGGTTTTTGAAAAGAAAATCTCGAGAAGTAAGAGGGGAGGGAGACAAGTAGCTCTCGATACACATTTTGGCTTTAAAAGAAAATGATTACCTTGAGTGGTCATCACATGTAGATCTGGTCATTTCCATTTTATCATCCACTCTTCCTTTCCCAATGGAGTCAAATGACTTGACATCTTAGTTGTAGATGTAAACAATGTAGATGAACGCTAACCTGCAAATTCTCTGAGGTTTCTAAAAAGTGTTTAGAATATATTTCAAAATTTGTTATTGGAGGCATTTGCCATGAATTGGTGCCTGTTTCTTTAGGGTACAGATTCCTTTTTAACTTTTTGTAATAATTCATTTTCAATTTTTTAATGTATATGTGTTACATCTGTTTTGATTTATTTTATTTGTGAGAAAAATTTGATGAAAATCAAAGAGAGCTAAAATTACTTCACTTTACTGTAATTTTCATTTGTATGAATAAAAGCAAGGATTTCAACATTAAAAAAAGATAATTATCATGTAGCTTAATATTATTGCATTCGTATTGCACAAGTCTGAGTTTAACAGATTGTCTTGATTATTATTTAATCAAAGATTACCTTAGCGAATATTTTTTGGTGAAAAAAATATTTCCAACGCTTTTTTGAAAAATCATAAATCGCAAGTTTAATGTGTCCTAATTTTATGTATTTGAGATCTGCGTAGTATAATTTAAAGAAAATTTTTTAAAAGTATTCATATATTTGAAATAATTAATTATTTTTTATGAGTTCTGTACAAAAAAGGATAACTTATTACATACTTGGGATTTTCTTCTAAACTGGGAACTAAGATCTTGACTAAGATCTTTTTAAACCAATAGTAAAATCAGAGAAAAACAGTTTAATGACCCAGTCGTCATCCCCCTTTCACTTTCTATTCCTCCACCCACCCATTCCATCTTAGTTAAACAATATATATACATTGATACAATCCTGAATTTTGAGTTAAACTGTTTTCTTTCCCTTTATTGTTGTTCAGGTTGATAGAAAAGGCTTCCAGAAATTTATCTAACATAATAAATAATTTACCCTACATAATTGTTCCTGCTATATTTTCGATAGATGAATAGTAAGGAACAATCAAAGAAACATTTCAGATGCATGGAATTAAAATACCAAAATAGAAAAAAGATACGGGAACTTGAAATCAAAACTATTCAAAGGATAGTTTTAATTAATCCGTTCAAGATTTTACTTCTATCGCTCCATATAAAATTCGTTCTGATTTATTGTAACATTACTAGAAAAAATAAAATGTTTCAAAACTATTTGTGTACTGTTCCTGATTTTAACCGATGAAAAATTGAAGGGAGGATATTTCGCATCAAAAATATGAAAACTTTGAGCTCAGCATGGAAGAATATAAGAGAAAAGACTGGAAATCTTTTAAATTAATAATAACTAGCTTTGCAAAAACCAAAAACACTTAAACTGTAAATCTAAGTGCAGAAAAGAAGTGACAAATTTCAAGATATTAGCTTAAAAATGCCTTTTCTCATTCGTACCTGTGCCATTGTTGTGAAAGTTGATGTGCCATCAAAGTGACGATTCCATCGAATTATACAGGTAATAAAAATAGTAGTAATAAACTGTATTATGGAAGATGGAATACCAGCAGTATTTCCGGGTATGACTGAATGTTGAAAAGCAACCCTCTCCAGCAAGTTCATAAGAAAATCACCGTGAGTGAACTCTCCAAAACTTTTTCACATTCTTTCTAATAAAGGTCCATGTCTCTCACCCTTCCCCGAGTAATATTATGAACATAGGACAAGATCGTGAATGCTATGAGTGCTATTTAAGTTATTGCCTCTACAGGCATAAAAAAATACAGTACACTTCCGAGTATTTGACCTATTGTGGAGAAAGGGCAGGGACATATAACAAAAAACTCCGGATAAGCCGGCATTCTATGAAGTCATTTTTTACCACCAATATCAGAAGACAGAGTAATTATACTAAAACTCACTTAATGCTATTCACACCTATTTGTTCACTTCTTGTTGAGTACTAAGCCCTCCATTCATCTCAAGCCAAGTGGAATGTGAACACCCGGTGAATCGTAGAGCCAGCTGTCGGTAAAGTGTCCATTTAAAATTGAAGGCTCTGCACGGGTAGTTTATATATTTTTATATAGTGAAAACGTTTTAAGTTTTTATTGGGAGAAAAAGTAAGTTGAAGGATATACACTGTTCTCCTTTTAACAAGAATTCTGTGCACTTCACTGTGGTATAGTTGAAAAAGCATTAAGCATATCTCAAGGACAATTTAAGTATCCTGCACATATTGTGCAGTTATTATCAGGAACTGCGGCAACAGTTGAGGGCCGTTACATTCTGACGACGAAACAATGAGCCAAGAGCAGAACGCTGCACTTTTACTGTCACAACACGTAGGATGATCGGGGCAGAAAATCGCTTCCGATTCCTTGGCAATGTTGCCAATCCAACGCCTTGTCTTCCTCCTTTAATTGTGATAAAGATAACCACTCTCGATAATATGAAAACTGGGTATTCACTAACCTGATACTCGAGAGTGTATTGTTAAGACGCACTTCTGCTATACAAGGAGTACACCATGACTTCCTTGGGCTTCAGATTCTTATTATGAGTCCCACGTATTGGAGTTACGTACTTCACTGAAAACAGATAATTATGCATTAATTGCATGCCTTTGGCGATTAAAAGTAACGAAATATCGATCCTTGGCATGAATTTAACGTGTTTATTGAATTTATAGGCCGCGTTATAGGGCTTTACAAGGCAACCCCATCACTGGTATGTGGGCTGTATTCAGCTACCAGAAAACAGAAAATGACTGATTGAAAACAAAATTTGATGCAGAGTCAAAAGTGATGTTTTTGAGATGTTGCATCTACATGTATAAGGAAATACTATCTGCTAGACGGTCATCCCCTAGACAGATTAGGTTCCAAATGTGTTAAGGATCTAAAATTAGGATGGTAAACCTATATTCCACATTTTATTTATCTAGTTCTTTTCATTTTGCAATTATCATGCATTCGGACAGCCGAATCCACAGATTTCCTATAACTAGATTTAGTTGAAAATTTGATAGATATCTACAAATTTGGTCCAGATGAAAAATTTCATTCATCTATCTCAAAACGGTTTTGAGTTACCGAGTTCCCCAAAGTGTGTTCCCAGACAGTGTTTGTGAAAATCATGAATGTTTGAAACATGGAGATGCGTCAAAATCTTGAGTTTCATTTTATTGGACGAGTGCAATATTTCCTCTTTGCATACGGAAAAAAACGAAGGAAAAAATACAATGATAAAAAGAGAAATCGAATATTTAACTTCGATTTATTCTATCCAGGGAGGTATAAGTTATGTGCAAGAAAGAAGCGACGAGATGCGTCAGTCTACATCACGATACAAGTATAGAAGAGCAAAAGAGACCTAAATCATCTCTTCAGGATTTTTTATAATTTGATTTTGATAGGGATTTCTTTGACACATGTAGATTTAGATATCTTTAAAAGACGTTGTAAGCGTTAAGAATTTTTATTCCTTTACTTGGAGTGTGAGAAAATGCAGAAGGAAGTAGTTTTATAGATCGCTTGTTGAATTAATCAAATAAGAAATTAGAATTGGATCAAAAAATAAGATAAGATTTTTGAAAAATGAAGTTAGTATAAGCTAAATTTACATTAAAATTTAAAAAAATACTTAATCGAATTATATATATAACAATTAATGCTTTCAACCTCACTGTCGGAATTTGGAATATTGGAAATTTCAGTGACAAAAGGTTAAAAGAGAGAAAAATTTCGAGCCTGTTTTAAGCCAACGAAATGCATTCAGTAACTCGCTTAGAATAGGATTTATAGTAATTTCACAAACTGTGTTTCATTTAATATTTCAAACAGTTTTTAAAAGATTTTTCTGATTTAAATAGTCTTAATTTATTGAAATATACTTCATTGTAAAATTTACTGATTAGATTAGCTATCTGGTCACGATGAAACCATTATATTTTTTCAAAGAATTTAATTAGATCTCATATTTGTTCAAAATGAGTTTAAATTAGAATTCTTTTTGCAGATTGCGTTAAATAATTTATTCAAATCTTTTTCAATGCATCTATAATTCCCATAAGTGTTATTTAATAGAAGAATATCTAATAATTTATTATTATTCTTTAGCAGAATATCTTGTGATTTGGTATTATACTCTTTTTTTTGTCTGCAAGTGCGCTGTGCATTCCAATTTAGGTTACAGAACTTGGTAAATACCAGGCGAATTGAATCTGTGGGATTTCCATTCAATAATATGATTAGTCATAATAAATATGATCGAATTCTTTGATCTTAAAAACACCAAATAACCGAAGTCAGTAAAATAATAATCATAATAATTTTTGAAATTTTTTAAATATAATATATTCAATTAATTTGCAATATTTTTCACTTTTGATCCCAAAAAGGAAGTTCGATTTTTTTACAGCCTCTGATGTAAACCTCTCAAAAAGCGATTTTATATTCTAGGGAAAATAATTCAAATTAAAATATTTAAACATCAATATATTTTATTTATTCCTCATAGATTCATACTTTGCAGTTATATTCTATCTTTGACCCGATTTAAATAATAAATGAGTACATGTCTTAAAATAGTGAAGGTAAAAATAGCAAAAAAGGAGAAGGTTAGAATGTCAGTGTCTTCTTGCCTGCCAAACATTTACTAAAATATGTTTGCATATATATATATGATTTTTTTTCAATTACAGAAAATACATTTTAGGATTTTTTTAAAAAATTCTTGCATAACCAAGGTTATATTAATCTGATACAAGGTGAAACAGGCTTATATAACACTTTTTACATGCTTAAATATTCTTTAAAATTTGAAATTTCATTTTTTAAACTCCTAAGTAGTTTCCGGTTTTTCTACCACGCCTCGTACTGATGAATGAATGTAATCGAAAATGATATTTCTGGGAAAAGATTTTTTAAAAAGAATCAAGTAAATAATTTCTCCGATAGATGAGAGAAAAATGTAAATGCATTCCTCCGAACTATTTTTGCGGGAAAAGCTATTAACTGATCAGAAATCCTGCTCGATGAAAGGAAAGGAAAAAGAGTGACAGCATTGTTGAAGTGTTATATAATACCACCTCGCACATTTACATAATGCTTTTATTAGTTTAGCTCGAAATCCCTGACCTCAGGCTGGGAAGAACCGCCGTCCGAAGGTTGTTACTCGCCTCAGCTTTAAACAAGACGTTCAACTCGAAATTCTGTTAATCATTTGCTGCAAACATTCTTATCGACAGATCGCAAGGCCAGCCTGCTTTTAATTGCTCAGCCCTATGAGTGGTTGTCTCAATCGCAATCATAATTATTTTTATCTCGAGTGGCTCAAACAGTTTAATGGCAAGAGCGAGGTCATTATGATTCACTGTCAGTGACAACTAAACAATGACTATCGGTTAGAACAACAAATTTAATTTCTTTTTGTGATTTATTTAAGCGTTATTAAGAGATGTTTTAAGTATTCTAAAGCGATTAATGATTGGATATGGTTTTTTTGTTTCTGGTATTCCTTTCTATGAAAAGAAATCAAGGTTACAGTGAGAAAAATATAATTGAATGGAAATAAAACGAAAGGTGTTAACATGCCGAAATAAATATTACTACATTCACTCAGTTAAATATTCTTTGGATTTTAAAATTTTTGATGAATAAATCTTGATTTAAATTAAATGAGCGTCTTGTTTAATAGTTCAGTTAGAATTTAGCAAGTATTAGCGGTCCTAATTCTAATTTTTTTCTAATGATAAGAATTTTACACACACACACACACACAAACTAATGCAAGTGTTTCACTTTCCAGCACCTCTCGTTGAGTCTGAAAGTAAGTAGAAATGGGCATACAATGATTGAAAACGCAAGAAAGTGGAGTTAGTTAGTTAGAGCTGGATTTTAATGACGCAAAAGCCAGGCATGGCTATGCTGCGCCAAAAGCATGGTGAACACATAAACATATGGCAATATAAAATCACAGTGAAAAGAGTTCTAAAGAAAAAATGATTCGTTTTGTAAAAAAAGGCTAAGTATTAAAACACAAGTTGCACACTATAAAACTAATCATATTTGATGTAAAAGGCCTATCGATTGTAAAAAAAGAAAGATATCAGAATGAGGAATTTCTCCAACTAGATGATTAAGAGGTAAAATCGTATTAAAAATAATCGACTTTGGAATTCAAAAACTGGACAATCTTTCAAAATATGCATAGCTGAGTAAGGCATTTGCCTCGCATTACAAATCGGTGCGGCTTCATGTAAAATGTGTACGTCCAATCGAAGATAAGTCAGAATAACGTCTTTTCGCTTAAATGAGGCGCAAGACCATTTGCGAAGCGTATGTTTTAACGAATGCAATTTGTTATCTTCCTACAAATCCGATTGTTGCTGCGTGTTAGAGTGGAACCAGTCTAGTTTAAATGCTACAACAATTCATTTTTTCCCATTCTTAAAAGCATTATTTTAGCAAATCTCCTGTAATTAGAGTTTATTTTGATTCATTCAAAGTCAAAACTACAAATTCTCATTTCTGAACCGTTTCTTTTAGTTAATTAGTTTTAAAAGCTACTATACATTTTTTTCAATCTAAAATACTATAAACTATATATTTGCTAATATAAATTATTTATTTATCAAAATTACGAATTTAAAATTTCCATTTTTAATCTTTGGTGTGAATAGACGTTTTTACTGAACTTTTCGAGCAAATCGGTATTTCCTTTTTTTTTTTTTTTTTTTGCAGACTGAATAGAAACAGAATTTGATACGGAATATACACTCATGTCCATAAATTAAGTACAATGAAAATTCAGGAAAAGAAAGAGCAGAAGAAATGTGACTTGCTTGTAAAGCCTATTTATTAAACAAAAGATAAATTGGAAAAAAGATGCTAAATATCCGAAAAGTAGTAAGTCGATAATAGTTCCATTACTGTTTCTTGTTTCCATTTATTACATCTATATATATTAGGAAATGAAGTCTCCTGAAAGCGTCTGTATGCTCGAACCACAAAAACTCGAGAAATAGTTAGAGGATATTGGAGATATTCATCCCTTTTTGTACAACGTTAACTTGGAAAGGTTTTAGTACATTAAAGTCATATCAAAATTTAAAAAAGGAGTTTTATAAGTGCGATTTCAAAGCATACGCGCAAGAACGAAAACCGCAAACTGAGCATGTGCAAATAGCAAGAGCTGTGGTATGCATATTCGATACATTTCTTTGTTTACGTCTGATTTTAAACGGCGATTCAGATCTCATTGTGCCCCCCCCCCCAAAAAAAAAGAAAGTCTGACCTTGGGAATACATTAAATGCTAAAAAAACTTCGTTTGTTGCGAGGTAAGAAAAATGAAGAATTATGAAACGTTCGGTTTCGAATGTCAGAGAAATAATGTCCACACTTCCGGAAAGAGAATATTTTAATGAACGGAATAACTGTCTTTCTTTAAATCACACTGCAACTGAATTACGGTGACAGAAAGAATCCCTTGAGGAGTGAAATGATCGCCTGTGTTTTGCCTACCAACATATCATTTTTACCCTTTGTAACAGCAGCCTATATATTTCTGCATGTGTGCAATGAAAAATTGTTTTTTTTTTATCTATTTTAGATAATTTCTAAATATATTTTTACGTTTGTTTGATGCTGCGTAACATGCCCTTAGTCATGTCAGGTGGAGGCTAGATTTAAGCCGATAGCTAATTTTTCTACCTGGATGCTTGCCTCGGGCAACGCCGTGCGGGTACTACCTGGATTTTTTATAATTTTGTTCAAAATTATGAATTATGCGTATTGATAATCTCAGTATCATTTCATCTCATCACCCGGTTTATAAGGATTTTAAACAGATTTATTTACTTTAAGTATACAAATTCAATGAGAGTTCGTTGAATAAATAAATTTTGCTTTAAAGGGCTTATATTTATTCTAAACAAATAAGTAAATCAAACAACAGAGCTATAAATAGTGAAGTAATTGAAAGAAAATAAAAACTGAGCGTTGAGCCTGAATAGAATTTTCAGAATATAATAATTTAAAAAATATGTTAAAAACATTTATATTTTTTAAACAAAAAAATATAAACATTTACTTAATAAATGTACGGAAAAAATATTTTAATACATAGAGAAAGTTTAAATTTCATAATAGTTTTTACTTTATAATAATTATTATGATAGAGAAATTTTTTTGTAGGTAATTACGAACAATTCTGGTAGAGGTCATAGTTTTTAATATACATCAGCATATTGTGTATTAGCGCCTTTTGATGGTAAAGGAATCGGTTATTAGAGTTTATGAAATATTAAATTATCAGATAAAAGCGTCTAGTGCGATTGACTTTGAATTTTAATCTATTCGTGATGTTGTAAAATCGAGTATCAGTTCGATCTTACCTTTGGTTCAAATGTAAAAAGAGAATGTCCATATTCATTCTGATGTGAAGAGAATCTGTTATGAAATGTAAAACTATTAGGTGCAAACGAGTATCGTTATCAGCCTGTACCAGATATAGTAAAAACAGTTAACAATCCAATTCTACTATTCTGCCGTAAGATCGTACCGTACCGTACTCAATTCCATCGCAAGATTTTTCACGATTACGTCACGTTTAATTGTAATTTTTATTACGTGAAGAGAAGGAGACAAGAAATCCTTGGCCATGTCTTTAATAATTTTTGTAACCTTTAGCACAACTTCATGTATGTTGCTGCAAATAATATTTTCGTTATTAATCTCTAATATTTACTGTGCTAAACAACGTAAACAGAGCTACTTAAATTGTAAAAGATGAGAAATAAGTCTTTAAGACCATCGTAGTTTTAAAGAAGTTATTTTCTCTAGTTGTACTCATTTTTATAGCCGATTATTAATTAATTCATGATGTATTTTTTGAAAAATTGTGTTTATTAATGTATTTTTATATTTTTATGAATTTGATCAATTTAATAGAGAATTATTGGAGTTAGCTAGTTCACTTTCAGATTTTGTCATTTATTCAAGATTCGATTCGAAACTAATATAAAAAAATTACAACTTCTAAATACTAACAAGGAAGAAAAAATCAAATAATTCAGCTTCGAAAAACATTCATAGAGAATTTTTTTATAAATCGACATTGTTTGCTTTAAGTCTGGTACCACTAACTGACTTTGAGTTCAATAAAGTTTTGAATAAGACTGAGTTACAGTTCCTGATACTGCAAAATCGAATATCAGCTAAATCTTAAGTTTGGCTTAAATTCGAAAACCGACATCCATCGAGTATCCAGTTTCCTTTCGACGTGAAGAGAATCGTTACCGGCTGCATGAAATACAAAGTATTAGGTACATTCGAGTATCAATATCAGTACTGAATATAGTCAAATTAGTATCAATCCAATTCTGTGGGAAGATAACTTTTACGATTTCGTCATTTTTATTTTCCATTATTAATGCACACATTTCATAATATCTTTAGGTATGTTGTAGCAATTAAAAGTTTCGTTTTTTATCTCCAATAGTTAGTGTCTATTCCAACATAATCATTAATATTAAAATTGTAAATTATAAAAAATATCTTTAGGGTGATTTTATTTTACTAATAGTCATTTGTTTTCTTTGCAATCATTTTTATAAATAAATGAGTTTTTTTATCCATCTGAAAATAACCAAGTTCTCTTGTGTAAGTTTTTAATATGATTCGCTTTCGCAAATCAGACTAAATTCTTTGTCATTTATTTATGATTCGCTGCCAAATCGATGCATATCAAATTACGACTTCTAGAGCTTTGCGAGTTCTACTAATAAACGAGAAAAATCAAATGATTCAGTTTAAAAAGAAACCTTTAGAAAATATTTATCTACTACCCGATGAGTGTAACTGTAAAAGCGTGGCTGGAACTTCCTCAATCTGTTAAAAACAGTCGTTCAACAGAACTTACAAAATCCCTGCCCATTCTTTTCACTCTCAAATTGCACTCGAATTGCTGTCACGTATTTAGAATAATGTCTATTGTTAAGCTAATAATGAATTAAAAATAATTTGAATGCTATGATCATTGAATTAAATAAGTGTATCATACGACTGAATTATCTTTTAAAGAGAGTTTATTTTGTTATTTAAAGTAACTGATTGATTTTGAAAAACCTATTGTTATTGAGCTTAAAGAGACAAATTCACTTTTACTTTTCCTTATATTATGTGATAAAGGAATAAATGAACCGTAGTACCTCAACAATTTGTTTTCCAATTTTCTTTCCTTATTGGGAGTAATCACAAATATTTATAACCAAAACTATTATTTCACATGACACAAAATTAGTTTTATTCTTCATTATTATTTTAATTTGATCGCTTTATTAAATATATATATATATATATATATATGTTCTAAATTCCAATTTTTTTGACTGGGGTGGCGGGAAAACTCTTCCAAGAATCTTTTTATCAAGATTTTTTAGGTAAATTTGTGGTATAGCAGAACAATTAATCAAAATTCAATTATTATGATTAAAAGTTTAAAAAAGGGGGCAAAATATTCATGTGGCAAGAAGAAGGGGTGATTACCTCTCATTTTGAATTATGATTTTCTAAGGGGAGAAAGAATTTACCACGGAAGATTAAGTAGAAAAGGAATGTATATAGTTTTGGTCGGCAAAAAATATTCGCAACAAATGTTGCTGTCCATCCTTACTGACTCTCAGCAAAAACAGAATGTATATTATTGGCATAGCAAATCTGATAACTTTAGAAAAAATTAGTGATATATAGATATACAAACACTCAAATAAAAATTAATTTCAATTAAAAAGTAAAAATAATTCTAAAATAATAAATTATAATTTTTATAATATATTTCTGTTTTTCTTGTTCTTTCTTCCTTTTTTGTTAAGGCTATTTATTTTCTCACAATCTAGAATACAAACAGCCGAAATTTATTAGTTTCTAATCACGGAGAAAGATGAAGAAGTCCTTTATTGGCAGGTATGCGAAAAAGATTCGGGGAAAACTATTCCAGCTGATTCTATAATGCTTTCAACAAGGATAGTTCAATAATAATAGCCGTACAATTACCATGTTCTAAGCACCCATTCAGAAACGCGTGCTTTGTATTTGACTCCAATAAACATCATCCAATAGACCATAAATCTTATTTAAAATCCTTATACAGAAAAAAGTAATTTCTGCTCTTGAAACAATGGCATTCATCCATCTGTAACTAAGTAAATGTATTTAAAGATTAAAAGAACATGATTCGAATTCCGGTCTTTAAAGGAGTATTACCCGTTCCAGTTTGTGGAGTTGTTGATACTACTTTAAAAGCGATTTCTCTTTAAAATATCGATAATTGATGCAAATTAAATAAATAAATAAATTTCTCCGCTAGCTAGCGACAGGATAAATAACTCATTTGAAATTAAACTGAGTACTCATTATTTCCAGGGGAAAAATTTTTGAAAGGCTATTCTGTTATTTCTGTGCTGTACTGCTCCCCATTCTTCCAAATCTATTACATAAATTTCAAATTTCAATACAAATACAATACAATCATTCAAATGCAATACAATTTCAATTCAAAGTTTTAATACAAATTTCAATTTAATGTAGATTTACCAAATCTAGTTTAAATTCAATATTCGGCAAGTTTCCAGATGTAATCTTGTCTAAAAATTGTCGTTATCTTTTTTATCTCAATTTCAGACTCGATTTTCCTTAATTCGAATTTTTTTTAATAATTCATTTATTGTTTTTCTGTCAGTTTCAAATGATCTGCATTCCAACGAAATTTCGGAATTTGTCTTCCTTGGTTCTCGAATCATCCTTTATCCTTTCACCAAGAAATTACTTCATAGACATATAATAATGTTATCCCTTTTACTCTTAATTTTAGACTAACTCAGTTTGAAAAACTCATTTTTGGGATTATGTTTGTCTTTCTGTTCGTCAGTTCATCCGCTTGTCTGTGACAAAAATAATTCAAGAGCTCTTTGAGCTGGATTGATGAAATTTTGATTATGGTCCTTACACTGTATTTGTAGATTTTCTTCAGATTTTGAATAAAGGGAATTCAGAAGAAGTCCGACTTTCCGACTGTTCGTTTGAAAATTAACTCGGTAACAACAAAACAGAGATAGCTAGTTGGGTAAAGTTCGGTGCACAAATTCAATAAATGTTATTTGGACACAAATCAAGTTTTGAGCTGAATCCGACAAGTGTTTGAACTCCTGTCGACCTGTTCTTTCAGTAGCATGAAAGCACGAAAACTCAAAAGCGTAAAGACTTAAATGTATGAAATTTGGTATGTGATTTTGTGACTGCAATTGGAGCTCTGCAACAAATTGTAAATTGTAAGTTTAAATGGGTTGGGGAAAAACTCGTCTAAAATACAAATTCAGCATTATTAGAGATTTTGTGAGGCTACATTGTACTATATTGGTAGATTTTTATCAACTTTGAATACAAGGCATTCAGTTCTTTTTTTTCGGGCTGTTTGTATACAAATTAACACGGTAAAAACAAAATGAAGGGATTTACTTTAGTTATATTAAAATATGTAAGATGTGAAAAACGAAGGTATTTAGTTTAGTTATATTAATGTTCCATAGTAAAACAACACTATTTTAGGGGGGTAGAGCTCCTAAATTTTGAACAACGGTCAGATGACGAGAACGACACCTGAGCTGGAACACCCTTCTCCAAACCACACGTGGGAGAACATTTGATGTTGACGGATTTAACGAGCAATAGATCCCCGTATACGTCGGTTCTTCGTTGAAATTGGACCACGAACCCGACACCTTACGGCAGTAGAGCCGAGACCTAATCAACAGAGCACCCCCCACCCACCTCTCAAAAGCGGAGGGAAGTAAACAGATAAAAATCGATATTAAAATAAAGCTTTCTTAGTTGAAATACCTATTAAAGAATGAGCCAAATACAACAAGGGGTTTCATAAGCACGTAAACTCGACGTCTCAAAACCACAATGACTTAGATACGTCAAATTTTGGTTTCAATCTTGTAATAAAAATTGGTCTAAAACAAAAATTCACCTTTACAGGAGAATAGAAAATGGTTTGGTAAAACCACACTCTTGCTGATTTGAACTGTTCATATAACCGATCATAGATTAGTTACGCTCGCATTACTATTGCTAATAATTTTACGCGATTCGGGAAGGTCGCGATCAATCTCGGAGATACGAGCGGGTATTTTTTTTTTGTTTGCATTGTGCTGTGCGAATGCAACCCTCATAGTGCCTGACCTTCCTCGGTTATTCCTCAGTTATGCAAGGGACGCGCGGGGTTTCATTAATCGCTTAAATCAATTAGAAACATAATTTCTCAAGGTCTGCCGCTTTCCGATCAAGGACACCGTCCGTGGGTGGGGGGAAGGTTGGGCGCTCTTTTCTTTGTCTCCATTTTCACTGAAATGATCAAAATATTTGCATTATCGATGGCGTTTGACTTTCGCGGCTGCTGGGGAGCGGGAAGGAGAAGAGAAGGCTTTCGGGCATGCTTGATTGATAGTTTATTAATAATTAGATAATATTTTCAATTTTCGTGAGATAATTCTAGCGTGGTTTTGTCATGTTAAAAGCAGATTTTCCTGATTTGGAATGTTTTTTTTTTATGTTCACATGATCTTTCGCAAGGTCTACTTTTATATCGTTTTATTGTATTAAACATAAATATAATTCCAGTCTGCTTGTTGTTCAGTTGAGTTAATTGCTTTTGCCTTATTAACGTATTGGTATTGTTTTTAAAGCTTTTTTGCTATTATATCGAGTTTAATTCGTTTTTAATTTTTTTTTCTCATACACTAGGTACAAAATAAATGGTTAAAATTTATGTTTAAATTCTTCGATGAATTTCAAAATAATAGTTCCATCTTAAGCGGAAAGAAAAAAGAATTTATGACTTATTCTTTATCGTTTGTTGTTGTTTCTTATGATTCTTGCAACGTACAGGCTCGCTGAGGTAGTCAGCGATTTAAGCCTAATCAGCGCCTCTTGTTTCTTAGTAGCTCCAACTAGGGCCAAGAGTACCACTTTTTGCCACTCACGCATCACAGTTGCTTGCACAGACCCTTTTACAGGAGGGGCCACATTCACACACCTCACAGATAGAACACAGAAGAACGACCATGCCCTAACCGGGACACTTAGATAAAGGGGAAGACGTGATACTCCTGTGCCAGAACGCCGGTATTAGTTATCGGTCCCTGGACATGATAATTCAAAACACTCAGCAAGCTAGGAGGGTGATATTTAACCCCTTCACTGATTCATTTTCTTCACTATGAAATTAGACGAAGTCTTCCATTTTGAGAATGTTTTTGGATTCAAATGAGTATTCTCATAGAATACGCGAGGTTTTATTTACTCATTGCATTTTTTCCATTGCATTATAAAAATTATAAACAGCTTAATTGTTATTTAAAAGAGACAAAATAAGATAAATCGAAGCATGCATGGCTTATGGGCAAACCGGTTAATGCGCAGGATAATGCCAATACTGCAGCTTTTTTGTGAAATTCGTTACGGTATTTATTTGTAAAACGTTTTTCTGTTTTCCGTCCATATGTTTGTGAACTCAATAATTCAAAGAAACAAGTCAGATGGAATTGACTTTAACATATTATTTTATTAATAGAATTATATCTGTGAATGAAATTGTGAACGAAATCTGCTTATGCCACGACTCTTGTTAAATTTCATGTGTAATGGAGTAAACCTGTTATATAAATGAATTCAATCATAAAGATTTTGTACAAAAATAGTGCATTCGTATATAACTTTGATAGATTGTTAGACTATTTAACAACCCGTGTGTGTCGACAAACAATAATTTGAAAAACGCAGCAGTCCATTTTTATTAAAATTTGATTTGTTCAATTGATACGAATAACGAAGTTTAAATCACAATTTTCAATAAAGATGTAAAGACATCCAAATATATGCTCAGATTTGGTTACCTGACAGTCAACACTTAAAATCCACTGTATTGTGAAATCATAAGAAAAATTTCATGGTAGCATCAACCTTCAATACGATTCAAATGTATTTTTCTTTTCTCATTTGTAAAGGACAGATCTATACATATTCGCTTTTCTAGCATAATTATAGTAAATCACAAATCAAACTGATAGTTTAAATGTAACTTATTTATATTTCATTACACGCAGTTAAATTATTTAGCATATGGTACCATGTTTTTAAGTAATTCATTCATTCGAATGAAGTTTCATTTTCAAGACCCATAAATAATATACTACTTGTTAAAATTCTCTTTGTAAAACAAAAGTTTTTTTGTTACAAAGAGCTTCTCCAATAATCCTAAGAAACGCGGAGGCTAGTATAAGATAAGTAAAAAGCGTAATAATTTTAAAAAAATATGGGATTTACTAAATGATTTTGCAGCTAAATTGCAACTAATTGTTAGATGCTCTAATCCCATGTCAGGGATTAATAGTCAAAAACATTATCATGGGTCATTCTTAGATTAAATAAATATACTAAATTAGAACCGAGGATTAATATTTTATAACTGTTGTTCACCACTATCAAGAAAGAGATTTATAGCCTAACCTAAAATTCGCATTTTATAATGTAGAGGTGTATAAAACATTTATTTGGGAGTATGCGAGCACGTTTTAGGGATACTACATCTGCCGGTGTAAAATTGTAGTATTTTCTACGACATTTTTATTTCTCAAACTTACATGTTTTTGTTGAATATATAATTCATTTTTACAAATATTTAATAGCATCCCTTTGATGTATAAGGTTTTATTTAAAATGTTTCAAGTTTAACCAAAAAATTGATCACTTTGTTTGCAAATTAAATATCTGGACATATTTAATTTATGTCTAAAGTTAAAGTCTCCACATTTCGTGAGATTAAATAAATAAAATCCACTTCATATTTTTTTATTCGCAATATGGCTAGATTATTTTAAACTGAAGTGTCAATCCGTAATCATGCGATAACACTCTCCGGATTGTATGGATTCCTTACTTTCAAATCCATTGCAGTTACTGTTTTTGTTGCTTGTCATATTATGTCAAAACAATGTATGAAATAATGCACATTTATATTACATGTGCTTCTAAACTTGTCACGTGATTATGGCTTCGCATGAATTGGCTTCGTTGTGAAATCCATTGCTAATCTCCCAAAGCAAAAAATGCATGACATTAGATCACAATGTAAGGTAACTGTAGTTATTTTTATCTCATGAATTAATTCCACTAAAAGTTAATTTTAGATTATTTTGAAAAACAATCGGCTAAAATATATTTTCTGGACTCGATAAGACTCTTTTCTGTCATTGACTTCCTTTTATTTAACTTTCATCGTCTCATGTATGTAAAGACTGAAATTTGTAATTGATTTTTCATCCTTAAATGAACGAAATATGCCAGAATTTCGAAGTTTTTTTACACTTGCATGTTCTCGATTATAATTCACTGTTTTTATATTTTAATGATCTTAATTTACAAGGAATTGATTCCACGCGTGACGATATCTGGTGGTGCATTTCAGTACAAAATTGAATTTCGAATTCCGATAATATAACTTAAAACTAAATGGAAGGAAATAATTAAAAAATTTATTTCTAAGTATACTAATAACAAGTAATATAAAAGAAATTAAGTCAGTTGTTACTTAGGTCAACAAAGAAAATGTTCGTTTCAATTGCTTTTTATTAAATAATTACAATTAATATAAATCCTTTATCAAAAAATGGTTGTTTTTCAAAAGAACTAAACTCGCATTCTTCACTTTAACTCGAAAAATACTGAAATCCCGGCATTTTACCGATTGAGTTACTGCCTGTTGATTTCAACCTTCATTAGAAACTGCTAAAATTCTGTTTAAAGTATTAAAAATGATTTAAATTTAATGAATGAATTGATATTTGAAGAAACTGTATTAACATCGAGTGTCATCCACTACAAGTTTTAATAAATGTATTTTAACTTGAGTGGAAGAATAAAAAGTATTTTGTTAACGATTAAAAATTTGAACAAGATACAAAAATATGTGAAGGGAGAGTGTGAACTAATAGTAGGAATTGACAAATATGTGGGTTTTATGAATTTATTTTTTATTTAAAATATTTAGAGCATACGGATAATTTTGTATTTGTTAAAAATCATTCATTTTCTGCTACTTTTCAACACGAGGATCTGATATTAAATCTTCTTGTTTGTTTGTTCCAGATCGCAGACCTGTTCCCCGAGCAGCGATCGACGGTGATTACCCTGTACAGCGGAGCGTTCAGTGCCTCGGCCTCCGTCTTCGTCTTCATAAAGGTAATAAGGGCTGTCTTCCGTGTCCGGGCACGCGCGACCGAAATAAACCGAAAGCGCTTTGCTGCTCGAAGAACGTAAACCCATTAAAGTACATCGCCTCTCGGTCTCTGTACAAAGCGACAATTACGTAAAAGTTAAATCATTCCTTATAAATATCTCTGGCATTGATGGTGAATTAAGGTTATGAAATGGGAATTACTCACGGTGACGGCATATCACGTAGATCGGCATTTGTTTCTGGCGTTTTTGCCTTTTGAGCTAATTTTCAAAAATAAAAAATAAAAAATTAGCCCGTTAGACTCCACACTGATATTGCCTTCCTTTCCGTTCAGCCTGTGAACTCCACCGATGACATGAGAAATTCCCCTCATATTTCCAAAGATTTGGATGAATGCAGGAAAATAAATGCATCTATGGAGGAATGGGAACTGTTTACCATTACTTAAAGAAATGCATAGAAGCCCCGAAACAAGAAAGTTTCTAAAAGTTAAAAATAATGACTTAAGAAAAGTCTGAGGGTACCAGATAATCTTAAAACTATGAAGGGCATCATGTTAAAAATTGTCCTTTTCTAGTGTTTGCAAGTGTTGGAATTTCTGTTGTTGTGAAAAAAGAATTAGGAGGAATACTGAAAATTTCGAGGGGATTTTCTTTAAGTGATGAGCTATTCCTTATTGAATAAGGAGATAAGTGAAAGAGACGATAAGGAGAAGGCCAATGATTAACCACTTGATGGCTAGTCTCGAAGAGGACGTCAGTTTGGTGAATCGGTCAGTATTATGGATGGGCAATGCTAAAGATAGCAGTCGGCCACAACAAATTCTGTCGATACTGCCAAGTTCAGTGGTGGTGGAGTGGTCGCCTACACACAAGAAGAGACAGCGGTGGCCTGGTGGTAAGGTCTTGGCTACTGAACCTGAAGGGCTTCAGGTTCCAGATCCGAAGAACCGTTGTGTAAGCGGGTTTGATGCGAGTTAAATGCGGCTGAATCCAACGTCCTCTCTGTGGTGTTATCTGTTGTCGTCAAAGAAACCTATTTCTTTTTTATTGGCCTTCGTGCGGCGAAATATTTGTGACAAAATAATAATAAATTTTTAGTAAATTAACATTGAAAATAGTAATAGTAATCATTATTACTTCTAGTAATAATACTTCCGAGATTGTAATTGTAACCATGAGGATATTGAATAAATTCAGAACGATTTGAAAACTAGCAAATTTTAAATGCCATAAAACATATGAAAATTAATCAGATTTACATTCGATCACATTATACATCATGCATCTATGCTTTAAAAGAATCAAAACAAATAAAAATGCATATAAAATTTCTAAAACTGTTTTATTTTATAATCAAACCTAGCTTAACGAGCACATTTCATAACGAGTGATTTTTGTAACAAGAAAACAAAATGCTAAAAAGAATGACTTCCTTAACGAGAATATTTTGCGAAACAAATGACGAGGAGAGGCATTAACATCACAAGCGATATAATACTTGAATCTCGAATATCAGCCAGTATTCAACGCTTGTTTGTCGTTTTTTTAATAAATTTAAAGGCGAATTCTTAAAATATGTACTTAACTGAAGCCTTACAGAAATTCCAGATTATTTTATAAGTTTCATATTCTCAAATTGATACTTGATGAAGTATTTCAATGGGCCTACGAGATTTACAAGTTCACGTGGAATTGCATTATGTGTCACAGAAAGGAATTTAAAGAAGATTTCGTCAGGAGATAACTGCTTCGATATAGGATCAAATATTCCAGTGAAATAAGTATGGTTCTGACATTACGGGCAACTTCCACATCGTAAGTTGAGAAGAACTAGACTCATTCGGTAATAGTTATACACGCTGCAAATTTATGTAACGATAAGGCTCTCATTTTCGCTAAATTTTGTATTGGTGGAAACAAATGTATTTAAACCACTTTCTTGTAAAAAAGTGTGTCTATAAATAATGAACTACTTTGATAAATTTGATTAAAATCAGAAAGATTGCTTTACCCTATTTTACATTGACCCTATGGAAAAAATGAATTCTCTTACCGCTTGTTTCATATTACGGTAAAAATTAAAAAATACTGTACTATACACTGTACTATTTACAGATATTGCTGAAGAAGTTGCCCTAAAGAACAGAAATTCTCTGCCACAGTGTATTATTAATTATGGAAGATCAAACGTATCCCAGCCTTAAATGTAAACGAGCGAGCGTTTATCGGGAGGCAATTTTGTTATAAAAGTGCCTTATCCATGTTCGCCAAGATACCTCATGCTCTCAAGGAATCTTAACATCCCTTTACAACTTCCTTCTGTTGTTTCATAATCGTTTAACAATAATCGGTTCATTTCGTTCAATTAATTTTAGGTTGAACAACGGCCTCTGGTAAGCATTCATGGTGCTTTCGCCTTTGTGTTTACATCCAAAATTGATTCGCTTTGATTTGTCTGATCTCTTCCACCAGAATATTTCCGAATAGCTCATCGAAGTCCTCATTCGCACTTTTCTTCCTGTTCCAGTACGGCTTTGACGCTGGCCTCCCCTGGGAGTGGGCCTGCTTCCTTCTGGTGGTGCTGAGTGCTCTCATGCTGCCCGTGACGCTGTTCGTCCTGCCAGCGGACCGATTCGGTACCGAAAAGGGAGGTCTTTTCACTGGAAAAGAGAAGGAGGTATCCTCCGTCGCCCCCTGCGTCTGGGGAACCTATACCTACATAGGAGACGAGCCTCCCTACCACAGTAAGTCGCTTTTTTGACTTATAAAGCTTTTTAACAAACATTAAAAAAATGTATTCCTCTTCAACTGAATTCAACTAAAGACTAATTAAATCACATAGATAGCTGATTGGTTCTTTAATTTTTATATTCTACACTATTTTGATGTTACCAGCTTCAATGAACTATGTTTACCATTCTAGACGCATTTTTTTACTATTCGAAGTACTTTAAACTATTTCCTGAAATTCTTTCATCACTTCCGCCACTTTTGCTTTCATTGCATTTGCATTCTGCAATCTCAAGATAATTATTTTTAGTACAGATGATGATGGGGAATAAAATAAAAATCACTTGGGAGAAGAAAAGGCGAGTGAAGTTTATATTCTTTGATGGAGGTTTCCTGTTTGACAAAAAAGTTCTAGACAGACACTAAACAATTGGCTAGAACATAGATATGATGGAAAGACTATAATGTGCTTTTACATAGACTGTTTAATTTTCTTCAAATTATTAATGACATTTGTGTAGTATTGCTGGTTAATTGTTTCTATCATCTAGAATGTACAACATTAGGAATTTACTCGATCCTCTTTAAACATTTAAAACCAGTTTAAACTGTTTGTGAACATCAAGAACATATTTCTGTAATTGTGGCGACAGCGCACAAATTTTGAGACTGAATTTTGTTGTTTAAAAGAAACTTATAAAAAGGAAGCTTTCTTTCCATGGTGACATATAGAAGCTAAATGCTTCTAACAAAATTTAAAGTTAGGGAAAGCAATCTGAGATGTTGAGTAAAAATTTCAGGACAGTGTGACTCAGCCTGTAAATTTTACAGGCCTCCTACAATGTCTAACGATGCTTCGGAAAGCATTTCTAGATGAGTGGGGTAGTATTTTCCAAGATCAGATTGATAATTTGATACTCAACATGCTTCGACGTTGAAACGGAATGTATTGCATTCCTCTGGGAGATATATACTATGCATTAACAATCATACCAACAATGTAACACTGGTTTTTTTGTAGATAGTTTTTTTTTTTTTTGTAATTTGCTTCAAGGAGCAAAAGATCTCAATTTCTATTAATGATATCAAAGATACATAATCTTCTTTGCTTTTTACCTTTTATTAAATAAATGGGCTTTACAAATAAGTCAAATTTGTGTTGTTTCTGACTCTTTCTTTTCCTGAACTTGCATTATCCTAAATTTATGGACATGAGTGCCTTTAGAAAAGTGTGAACAGTTGAATAATGATCTGTGAATATAAATACCATCTATCTATTTTCAGTATTTTTTTTGTTCGTTGTAAGAGAATTTTGTACAACATATCTTAATTGTTGCCATTATTGGAGTAAAGAATTTTTTTTAATTTTTCTTTCAGGAACTACAACGATTGAGAAGAAAGAAGTGAAAGGAAAATCTATGCCATCAGCAACATCAGGTAAGGTATTTTATTCCGTAATACTGCTGTATTTTTTTTATCAGAAATACCTTTCTTATCAAATAAAATTCACAGCAGATATATTTAACATCGCGTTTAACAGTATAAGTAACGCTAGACGTTGAATTTTAATCAATGGAAATAGATGTTTATTGTGACTATTTTTTGGCGGTTTTTTTCCCGTAGTAATCTCAGTGACGAAAACAAATACTGTTTTCTTTCTCAAAATAGCCATCACTTTATCGTCGTTGTTGTTGCTTCTTACGGCACTTGCCCAGGACACACTCTCTCAGGCAGTCAGCGATTTAAACCTTATTGGCGTCTCTTGTTTTGTTGTAACGCCAACTTGGGCCAAAAGTACGACTTTGGCCACTCGCTCATCACATTCGCTTGCTCAGCCACTTTTTAAAGGGGAGGTGGGGGGTACATTCATTCACCTTACAGATACAACATAGAGGAGAAACCATGCTCGAACCCGGGATGCCCAGATCACGGGGAAGACGCACTACCTCTATGCCAGGATGCCGGCGTCGATAAATCCTTTATCGACAATTTACAAAAATTTGTCACCAAATTTTGGACAAAAAAGTTAGGAATATTACAATTCTGCTTTCGAATATGTGATTACATTTCATTAATTTTGAATATTTTCAATCCCAATAAATTTAATTAAAATTCTAATAAATGAACTTTTGAACTCAGGATCAAATTTGTTGAATATTTCGATACATTGTTTTTGTACATTTCATACACGAGAAAACAAAAGGAATGCAAAGTTTAGTTTGTATTTGTCTCAGTATCATTTCATCTTTATTTTTCACTGGCAACAACTAAAAGTTCAGAATGCTTACCACATTATTTTGGTGAACTTTTTGCTTGATCCTTCAAACATTAGATTAGAAGCTCCACCATGAAAATTTGTAAATGTTAGAATTGAATAACTGTTTTTAAAAAAGAAAATATTTATAGAAGGTAAATGAATTTAGAATTAATTTAGATTAATATTTAAGGAATGCTTTTGTAATTCTACTTACATGGACAGTAAATTTCTTGGTTAGGATGATAGTTTTACAAACATAGTAATGGCTGCTCAGTCGATGGTAGTAAGTAATAGCTGCTCAATAACCCCGACCTTGATGAATTTAGTGACTTTAAAGCCAAAAATAAAGAATCCAGAATATTCTAGAATTATGCAAGTATCTCCATTCGGAATCAAGTTTTAGCATTTATTCTAGGAGCTTCTTTGTCCTGCAACGAAAACTATAAAATGCCAAGAGACATGAAGGAAAAGAATCGTTGAGTTATGAATCAAGAGGAGAGTAGTCGAGTTTTCTCTCAGCTCTTGTGATGCGGTTGCTATTTAATAGCTGCTTGTGTGCTGCTGTCTGCAGCAAGCATCGTTATTACAATCGCTCTAGCTTTGCATTGCTACTGTGAAATCATGTTATTATATAGAAGAAAGCGTCTTTATCCCTTACAGAGCTAATTAAACTTTTTAACTGTAGTATCTCTGAATTGATTTTAGATTTTTCTCGTGACAGTGTATATACAATTACAATCTCTCCCGAAGAAACCACTATCGGGAGAGATTGGAATTTTGTAAACAGTCCATCCAATAAATTAATTCAAATCTCGTGAAGGATATTTTTGACTTGAATACGTTCGTATGTGTATTTGGTGATAAACAATATCTCACAGTTTGCAGGGGATTAAAACGAAAAGTGTTCAAGCATATTCCATGCCACATTATAGTACAATATAATAAATTTCTCAATTATATTTAAAATGTGTTATGAAACTAAATATGGAAACCATAATGAATCCATTGGTGAAAAATTCCAAAAAGAATCGTGGAATTAAAAAATTCGCAATTCTTGATCTATATGGACCACAGTCG
Organism: Argiope argentata; assembly: GCA_026289955.1. Lineage (NCBI taxonomy): Eukaryota > Metazoa > Arthropoda > Arachnida > Araneae > Araneidae > Argiope > Argiope argentata. The sequence continues at coordinate 3,160,794 of JAOUZG010038029.1, read as the reverse complement.
TCGTTAATTGCATTTATAATTATCGCTATCCTTACAATCATTATCAAATAAACCTTGAACTTAAATAGTTGAATTAAAATAGAAGTAGATAGTTATATTTTGCAACCATATAATTTAGAAATGCTTTACACTTATTCAATGAAACTATATAAGCGTAATATTCTAAGAATTTTGGAAATTTATTATATTTGCTTATACACTTAATAAAACTTATACACTTTTAGCCTACACTGATACAAAATAAAGCATTTTATTTTTTCTTATTCCCGTAATACGTCAACATAGCTTACTCAAAAGAAATTCAAACTTTCCCTCTTGCATAACATGACCTTGATAACACGAGCTATTGATTTTATATTGCATGTTTTCGATCAGACTTATTATTCTAAATATCTATTTAATAAGTGCATATCATCTAAAGGCAGGTCTAGACATTTCTTTTAAGTTCCAAATACGGATACGCGTATCATATGTCATGCGACTCTCATTTACCCCCATTACTTCAGTTATCAAATAAAAACAAAAATATTATTGAGAACATTAAAAAAAATGTTCGTTATGATATCGATTACAATATTCATGTAACATTTCACGGTCACTTACAAAGGTTACGCCCGCTGAATACGTAATGTCAGCGGCTTCTGAGAAGAGGTAAGTATTCACGCTCGAATTGTTCCACACTATTTTCCCGCCAAAACATTGCGTGAAAAAAGGAAAAAAACATTAGAGGGTCCTGGTTGCGAATCATAATAAAGGAAATGGTGGACTCAAAAGGCATTTTTACGAATTATTGCTTTAGAGCAATCACATTTTTTATAAATATTCATTAAAAGATAAGTTCATCAAATATATTTAAAAAAAATCATTGAAACAAAATTCGCTATTCCAAAAATAAATATATATAAAAAAATTTAATTACCAAATTTTTCTTGTGATATAATTTTTATTTTTTTTCTTATATTTCCTCCTTGTTATTCTATAAAAATTTGTTTGGTTTAAAGCTCGTAATGACTTTTTAATTACAAATAAGAGTTAATTTTTTTAGAAATATTTTTATGCATAGGCATTGGATTTTCTTTAGAATTTTGTGTTTTTCTGAACGAAAATTGGTTTTTAACTATTTAAAAAAACAAAAAATATATAATTAATTTTCTTTAATGGTTTGATCTTGAAAATTTAAAAGACTTCCAACCTTTCAAAAAAATTCTATCTAATTGGAACACCAATTTGAAAAATAATTATTAAAAATATATTTATTATTCTAATTCTAACTGAAATAAACTATACATTTTATGATGCTAATGTTGGCTTGGAAACAAAGATTAGAAAATTTTATATTATTGTCCCTTTTTGCTAATTACATAATCCATCATCCCCTTGAGTGAAACAAATCGTTTGAGTGACATTTTTCAAAGATAAAAAAATATATATGCTTTCAATTCTGATAAGAAATCAAGATTTGTGAATTCAACTCGGTATGCTTTTGAAGAAATGACTTTTAAACCGTGATTTATTTTAAAATTAATTATATTTCATTAAATGATGTATGTTATCTAATTCATATGTTAAATTTCACCACAAACCACAATCCAATTGCATAAATTAGTTTGTAAATCTGAACTGAAAAATGATGGGTTCATTTCAATGAAATATATATATATTTTAAGCATTCATGTTAATATAGTATTTATTTCTGTATTGAAGCAGTGTGATTCTTAGCCATCCAATAGTGGCAATCATCTGGATTTTTAAATGGCCTGAAATGGATTTAGAAAATATCCAATATTATAAACAGGAATGCTCAGCTGGTTTTGGCATTTTTTTTCTTTTATCTTTACTAGTACAAAAGGGGATGTGCGTGTTTGCGTATTGGTTCTCTGTAGGACATACCGAAGGTTCTAGGTACAGGTAACTAGAAAAGGCGGAAATGTACATTTAGAAGATAATTTTTTTAAATGTTTTAATGAATTAAAAATGAATTGAAATTTAAGTATTTTTCCCCGACGATGCCAAAAATTTACAGTGCAAATAAATTTTACACATTTTTAAAATTTAAAAAAACTGCCTTATTCTTGAATACGAATTTATCTGCCTCGCAAATTTTTTCCTGAATGTTGGCATTTTTAAAAAATAGTTTTTCCCCCTCCTCTGTAACGACAAATCGCAGTTTTGAACTAAAATCCAAAACTTTTCCTTTGTTCTCTCAAATATTTATTCGTTTGCTTTTTTTTCACTTTTGAAAATTTGGGAGGAAGGTTTGATAAATATCTATATAGTTCATATGGGGATATTGAAATTATGGCACAGTTTCTGTTAAGAGATCGACTATTCGGGCAGTTAGCTCTGTGATATCACGGAGTTTGATCCGATTAGGATGTATCATTCGCACAACGAATAGAGCAAATAAAAGATTGATGAAAAAAAAGCGGTATTGACATATGTCACAATTTAATGCTTTAAAGTATTTTCTTGAAGAAATCCGAAACATTAAGTTATGATATAGAGATTTCGTTGAAAATGTATACAACTAGAATTCCCACGAAACAATTGGTCGTTATAGGCAACTAACTAAAAAAAACTTGTTTGAATTCAAATGAAAATTAGTTTTCTGTAATTAAAATTGAGATTGTAATGCATATGAAACAGCAAATTACATACATTTGCGTGTGTATGCATTAAGGTAGAATGAATATACGGGGCATTTTTCTAATGAAATATTTTTGCACTATTCGTAAGCATGTACCCCGTGCTCCCATTTGCAAAAGATAGAAGCTTCTGCGCAAGAAAAATCTGGAAACGGTTTCCTTGGCTAGTCATCCATTATTCATATTGATCCCCACCATATTTTTATACAATTTCCGATAAGAAATTCTGTATCACGGTTACGAGTATTTCTTAAAAACAATAAAAAATTTTTTTTCATAAACTACTAATTTTACAAAAACTCGCTAATCATTAAAATAAATTTGCTCTGTGTTTCCCTGCGAGCTGCTGGTAGCTTACACTCCGCGTGAATGCCTACTTTTCTTGACTGCCAAGCAAGCAATAAATCTTTCCTAGAGAACTTTAAAAAGAACTGAGAATGCGCTGCCATCTGGGGTTAGAAAGGAGAACTAATACCGAGAATTAGATATTTCCATTAAAGAACTAATAAAATGTTACACACATGAATAGAGAATCTTCTAACTTAAACTGAAGCACTGGGGAAAAAGGCTACAGCCACAAAAGCAGTGTTTAAAGTCCAAAAGCTGCATGATAATCACCAACAAAATATAGATAGGTTGCTACAGTATTGCGGTGCGCTTACTGAAGAGGATTTTGTTTGCTTCGTTCCTATCAGCTATTGATGAAAAGAACTCAGTTGCATTAAAACTGAATTTATTTTCTGTTTATATAGATGGTTCCTAACCCCAGCGGATGATAGAACATTTCGGATCTAATTATATTTTACGAAACCACAATCAAAATTAATACTGATATTAGACGCTGCTGCAGATATACTGTGCATCCCAGAATTCTGTCATTGCATTCAAAAACAAAATTAATTCTGATTTTCGGCTCTTGAAAGTGATTTCGATCTCGTGTCCTTCATAGAATAGTATTAGATTAAAAGTGTTTTATCAATTAGTTTCTGTCCCTTGAAACCAGAGATGTCCCGTATAATGCTGGCTTGCCTTTTAGTTTATAATTCCGTACACGAATTCAGAATTAGGAAAAATCAACCTGACAAAAAAAACAAGCTTTTTTTTCCCGTTTGGACAGAAAAAGCAAAATACAACGTTATCTTTCCTTTTCAGCCAGTTCATTCCCTTTTCCTCTTGGGTTGGCGCTTTTTCACCTGACAGTCCCGCCACATTTCTTGACAGCTTCTTCACGCCTTGTGCGTTTGTTCAAACTGACAGCTGATTACACTGGCTTGGTGCAGTGGTCGTGAAATTCTGATGTGGGCGAGCGACGAGCAAAAGCCTAACAAAACGCTTTCCCTGTTTTAATAAACAGGTGATGCAATAGGAATTTTTTTGCAATCATACTTTCATTAACAAGTCATCTATTATCACAACATTGTGCGATAAGTCACACATTTGTTATTATGCAAGTGAAACTCTTTACAAAAATTTTCGTCCCACGTAAGCGCCGACTGTTTGTTTTTATTCCGACCTTGAAACTGAAATACAAGGTTTTGCGAAACTGTAAATCAACAAAATTCTGATAACCACTAGAAGCTATTCTTACAAAAGTGGTCAACAACATAAACTCACAATCATTGATTTGTACCGAATTTGTGGTGGAAAGACAAGATTTTTTTTCACGTAGTAAAAGTAAAATAGACAGACTCCGTCTTTATTTTCTTTTTTAATTCAGATTTGAAATTCCTGTATAGTGATGTCAAATATATCTGGCCCCAGTATTAGTTATAGATTGATATGATACTCGATTGACCCTGAGCATGCTTATAGTATTTGGCTCTTTATAGATGTATGTTGATACCCGTTTAACTGTATTAGTTATAGGTTGATATTTTGTATGTTTATAAAGCGGTATTAAAAAGGGAGAGTTTTCATAAGAAAATGATAGCAAAAGCTTAATTTTCACTATTTTTTTAT
>JAOUZG010038029.1:3112569-3146190 GCA_026289955.1 Argiope argentata | reverse complement strand
ATATGCAGTTTTATCCAATTAGATAACACGAAATTCTAATGAAACAAAATAATTTGGTAGAGATTTTAAATGCTACGTTGACCAGATTCAGCAATAACACATCCTGAAACAAGCGAAAGCGGTCAGCTAGAAATTAACCTCCCCATACCTTCCAAAATAAGTCTTAGTTTCTTTCCTCGTAAAAAAATTTTTTTCCTCGTAAAGCTGCGAATACCTTGCATGGCCTTGGTGAACGATACTAACAAAATATTGATCTTTTGGCTTGAATCTAGCATATTTACTTATTTTTCATTTCCGACGTCTTTTCACCGGCTGATTGACGCCAAAATTTGACCCTAAGTAACAGCTGTATCACAAGATATCACACTGAATTTCACTGAGTTAAATGATTGCCATTATTAAGGCGTTATAAATGTAATTTCGTTTACATACTTACGAAAGTATAGACCGTAAGACAGTCCAACGTTTGACATATTTGGTTCAAAATTTGATAGTTATCCATATTTTAGATGCTAAAACTGTGTGAAAAATTTTATCTACTTGGCTTTTTACCAGTTTGTTTTTACTACAAAATGGGAAGTAGAAGTACAAATGCGAGAGCTTTTTTCCATTTTGTAGTAATAACAAAATGGTAAAAAGCACTTGAAAATGTATTTATTTGTACACGCAGAGCCAGATAAGCAGATTGTTTTTGAATATATTTCATTCAAAATTTGATAGAAATCCACAGAAGAAGTTTGTAATTGCATATGCAAATATTATCCGTCCAGTTCAAAGTATTTCTCAGTGGCTGTGTTCAGACAGAGAAACAAAAATGTGTTTTTTGCACTCAGGATTGTCTGAAACATTGAAATTCGTGGAAAATCTCGAGTTTACGTTTTTAGGTGATTGCGATACTTCCTCTGTACGTGTGTACGAGAAAATAAAAAGGGATTTTCGGTCTAACACTGACCGTACTTAATTAAGGAAAATGCAACGCGCGCCCTTTTCTTATGTCGGGAATGCGGTGTCTGAAATTGACATCGTAATACAGATCCGGTTAACAGCTGAGCACATGCAACAGAGTGAGGTCCGTGTTCACGCAATTGAATGCGTCATTTTTCTTTCTTTTTGTACAAAACGCCATAAATCTGGATCATAAAGAGCAGGAAAGGCGCTCACTTGACAAACATTACATGATATAACAAACCTCCAGTCGTCACGATCCATGAATTAAAGAAAACATATTTCAATATCTGAAAACGCGAGCCAAATTTTTCCCATAATATTAAGTCTGAGTCCGATTTCTTGACGAGTCTTCTTTTGTTATACCCTCTAGGTCAGAGAGAAATTAAAACTATGCAAATGCGCCTCATCTATTTTTTCAATCTCATTTTCTTACAAAAATGGACGAAGTATGCATATTATTATATAGATATAGATATATGAATGTTTTAAGTCGAATTTCTCTGAAAAATTTATCTGCGCTTTTCTTTACCGTTCTTTAGGTAAAGTAAATAAATAAAACGTCACATTGATACACCGTTTTGAAGGTAACATAAGTCTCCTCTCGAGTGCAAAGGGTTAAAATGAACTTAACAGTCTTATGTGTTGAGAATTTCCCTTCGAATTGTAACTAACACTATCAAATTGAAAAAAAAGACTTTCAATAACCCATATATTTTATAGTAAATATTAAATTTCCTTTTCTTAATCTTCTTTCGTCTCAATCATCCTCGAAGCATTCCATGAGTCACTAACATGTGAAATTGAATTTTTGCTTTTTATAAATGAAGTATAAGAGGGAAATTGTAATTGTCAAAGAATTTGAATGATGATGATTTCGTTTCCACTTTACAACCGAAAGGGGGGGGGTGCTGTAGCTTTTGAGGGGAGGGACCCCTGAGCACCCGTGGGCAGAAATCTGACTTCTAGGTCATATGACTATGACACACACTCATCGCATTCGCTCGCACAACCCCTTTTCACAGGGGGGGCACAATCTCACATCTCGCAAACAAAACAACCATGCCCTGACCGGGACTCGAACCTCGGACGACCAGAACGCGCTCGGACGACTGGCTTAGAGGGCGCGCTTCCTCTAAGCCAGGAGGCTGACAGCGAATTCGAATTCGTGATTCTAATGAATCTCCACATTTTAAAACGCCCTAAGATCTAAGAACATATTTTTTTAAAAAATATTTGTCTGTCTGTATGTTCGTCTGTCAAAAGATGACTCAAAACCGCTTGGAGCACGGCAGATGAAATTTGGCATACAGTCTTTAAACCAAATTTGAAAATTTCTATCAAATTTCGGAAAAAGTTCATTCAAACGAAATCTGTTGGTCCGGCTGGTCAAATAAAAGTTTACACGATAGCGACGAGTGCTGGAGGGATAAAATTCGGTACACAGATTTAACATCTATAGTGTAGGGACATTAAATTTTGACCGAAATTCCACAAGAGGTGACTGTCCGTAATTTCAAAAGCACCAAGGGATGTAAACACTTTAACTCAGAAACCTAATAACTTGGGAAACTTCTAAAGCCCAAGTTCGGTTTTTAATACTATTGGCTGATAGCAGATGTTAATCGTCAAACACTTCGCCAACGGTCACACGATACATTCAGTGAAAATGTCGAATTCACGCCAAATTTTAATACATGGTAAATATTGTAACCAAAACGAAGCGTCCTCTGGCATAGCACTTTTATTACACGGGAATAGTATCTATAATGTAGATTTGTATCAAATTGGAAATCAAATCCAACAAGAGCTTTTACTTTTGCAGGCACGTATGCGCAGTGACTTAAGTAAATTAAACTTCAGATGTAATCTTTTGAGTATAGTAGTAGAACGATGTCAGTTTTTTTTTTCAGTCGGTAGGGTAAAAGATGTTTAAAATGCTTATTCGATTTTCTGTTATCTATGTTTTAATCTTATCCTTATTTATCGTCACCGTTCAATCGCTCTATTCAGGTCATGTTAGTTAAGTTATATTTGTGTCCTGCTTTAAAGCATAACTAGATCTATTTTGGTACTGACTTCGTCATTTTGAACCATGATCAGATGACGGGGATGACGCTTGAGCTGGTACCGCCCACTCCAAACTTCCACATCACACCAGCCAGAGGGCGTTTGGCTCCGACGGATTTAACCTACACCAGGTCCACTTACACGATGGTTCTTCAGTGGAATCGGACCTCGAACCAGAAGCCTTTCGGGACCGAGACCTTATTAACAGGCTAGCGCAGCTCCTCGATAGCTTCAGTAAAACACTAAATTCATGCCGAAGGTCACACGTAACTACTGCTCACCATTGCCCAGCAATTAATACACAAGTATCAGTTTTCTTTTCTGCATTACGAAGCACGCAAGTCTCATGTTGCTTCTAAAATTTAAAAGGTTGAGCATTCATATAGATGGGGTACGCACGGTCTTGCCCACAGTTTTAAGAAGGTGGACGGGGATAATATCTTTAGCAGCAAACACGCTTGTGAAGACTACGGCTGTTGATTTTAAGCAACACTTAATGCTTTTAGTATTTGTTTATTTTATGTTTTTACTTGTTTCAGTATTTAGTGGAGACTACTTGTAGTTATAAGTACTGTAGAGGCTATTTCTCTAATTTAAATCTTTGATGAATAATAAATGAATTATTACTAAATATTATTTCAAAATTATTTTAGTTAAATTATGACAGCAAATTGTAGCCAAATTAGTTTCTTCTTTGAAGATATAATAACATACGTTATTGTTCTCTTTCCAGAAATGTAATGAGTATTAAGCATTTGTTGAATGTAGAATAGATGATATCTAAATGGATAATAATTGATTTTACACACATTTAGAACTTTCCTTAAAAATGATATCATAGGTCGCATTACACACCTTACCACATGTATGATATATTTAAAGTTACTATTAAGGTTTGATGTAAGCAACGTTCTAAAATTCGGCAACTCTTACTAATTATTAACAAGTCGTCTTGGGTGATCAGCTCGTTCGCCGAAGATATTGATTATCTTTCAATTGAATTAAATCCTTTAAATACTAGAAATTAGACACAACCACTAGACAATGCAAATTCTTTGAAATTTCAATTATTAGGAAAATATTACTAATTAATCAATTCTAATTAGTTATTCTTATTGTTATGTATATTTGAGAATTATATATCTGTTACTACATTATATTCTCATATTATATATGATAATTATGTATCTGTTATTATATAACATTTTCATATTATATATGAGAATTTTATATCTCTTATTATAGAATTCCCATGTTTATATATATTCATTACGTTTTTTCGTAATAACAATATTTACAAAATCGAACGACTACTTTAATTTTACGAAGTTAATTTTAAAAACTGATTTTAAATAAATCAGTTGATTAAGTTAAAATATGCGTTTCAATGATAAACTAAATTGACAAGTTAATTAAAAGTGAGTCTTCAGATAGCGCCATCTAAGGTCGCTTAATACCTCAATCCACCACCGTAGTTGTGTTGTAACTGCAATCATAACATATTTTTTAATGTAAAAAAGTATAATTTCCTAACATCTTTCACGTTTATATGAATCAATTAATTTTAATTCTGATGATGATGATTATATTTTTGTATTTACTGCATTAATTACATTTTTAAAAACCATTGGAAATGTCCTATGTAAAACCTTCTCGATGAATAAAAGGAGATTTTTTTTCCTCTTTTAATTTGCATTATACGGTGTGTTTTTTAGTGAATAATCTTTATTTTTAAATTTTGTTGTAAGGCAAGGAGAATAATGTGTGCATATTGAACCAATTCTTTTCAAAATTTGTTACACATTTAAAACACGGTTCCAAAAATCGTATATTAAAATTATTTTCCTGCAGGCTGCAAGTAATTGTATTCGCATGTTATTGTATTCAATAAACGAATCGCTCGAAACTGATAGGAATTTGACTTAAATCTATAATTTTGGTTTAAATATCGTCCGAATTTCTTTTCTTTACTCCTTTCTGTTTCAAGTTATCATTTGTGTTTATATCATAAAGTTATCATAAAGTGCATACATAATTTCAAGATCATAAGAAATTCTTCAACTCAAAAATTCGTCCAAATCTCAATGAAAGATTTCCATACTTGAATTCCATAAACAAAACAAAAAAAAGGGGGAAAAAAAGATTACCATTTTCGCAATCGATTTATCAAACTCCCTTAAAGAATATATTACACAAACCTTATATTTATGCTAACTTTGTTATTCATAGAAAAATTTATATTTTATGAAAATCGTTAATTTTCCTATCGTCAAGCAAGAATGAAGGTAGTAAGTTTAAAATTCAATCCTGCCAGTTATCCATAACTTATCTTGTTTTAAATGCCTTGAAATCAGATGCATTCCCCTTCGTGATGTCTGAAAATTTGCAGTAAATCAACATTGACTCAAATACCTCTTGCGGTTTGTCACAGTTTAATTTTCAATTCTGTACCAAAATAACTTCATAGAGGAATGTTAATCTAACTGACCGACAACATTTATTAGTTATTATTTATTAGTTACTATACATGGAAGCTGCAGTATTAATTCCTTGCTCAATTGTGAAGATTTCAGATCGTCATAACATTGTTTTGTGTTCTCTTTTTAGATGCCCTTTTTTCTGAGATATATGGAATCTTCCAAATCTCGGGAATCTTCCTCGCTCCCATCGGGGGAATCTTCATGGACTGGAGTATCCGCAGAGTTTCTAAAAGTAAGAGCAGCATCTTCATACCTGTCTTCAACATAAGATCTGATGTAATTTGGGCATTGGTGTTTGTGGCAAGATTGTCTCCAGCTTTAATTTTCTCAATCTGATTACTGTTTGAATTATAACTAATTTTCCCTTACCTGGAAGATTTCTGGATTGATCTGGTTTGGTTTAGGCTATATTAGCGTCCCGTTGTAAAGCCACTCTAAGGGTATTTTGGGACGGACCTCGTCATTTTGAACCACATTCAGATGACGAGGGCGGTGCCTGAGCATCCCCTTTTCCACACTAGTGGAGGGACGTTTGGCATTGACAGATTTAAGGTTCAACCGACCCCCTTAAAAGACGGTGGAATCAGATCTCGAATCGGAAACCCTATGGCTCACAAGCAAGACTTCACCACCAGGCCCGAAGGTTTCTGGAAGAAAATACCTAAATACATGAATTCTACTCCTTTTGTTTTTAACAATTATTGTTGAAAAATTTCATAAAAAATCACCGATATATGTTTGTTTATTTTGAATTTTAACTGTTCTTCTACTCTAAATAGTTAAAATTTCCTACGTCCTTGTAAGATGTCGAAATGAGTGCGTTTACTGAAAAAGGCCTAAAATCAAATCATCTAACATCACTTTCAGCTTTTTTTAAATAGTCATAATCCTCCAAATATCGCACTTTTATTGTTAAAAAATAGGATTTATGTGTTAAAAATTTATATTTCTGCTTAAATGGCCTTCAACAGACAAAAACTGACGACATTAACATTAATAGATAGATATCCCAATCTTTACCTGAAAAATTGCGTTAAATTTCATTCTTTGCTTCAAATTGATATCACCCAACTTATATTGAATATGATTGGAGAGATTACCAATCACGGTCAAAAATGTCTGCCGACAATCTGACGTCTGTATCAGAGAACGTTTAATGCCACGTTCCAACGGCCTGTGACTGCCAACTAACTCACTGTTTAAGCATGGACATCGATCCGAAGCTTCCCATGAATTATTGGTAAAATAAACAGACATAAAGGAACCTGTAAAACCACAGGAGAGGGGAAAAAGGACAAAATGCGTCAGTCTGAAGCCGGTGTTACACGACCTGTAGTCTTCACAGATTTGCTCGTAAATCTTACATTCCATCCACTGGGGGACTACACTCCCCCTCGCCTGTGGGCCGCCTGAAGACGTCGGAGAGCTTCCCGCAAAATGTCGGTAAAAAGGAGAAACATCAAAGAGCCGGATAGTTTGTTTGTGCACGTGCGGGTGGTGGAAAAATGAACGGAGGGACACTTCGTTTTGTGGTCAGTTTGTTTTGAGTAGCCAAGCAGTTTTGTCCTTCGAGTTCTTAACGATGGAGTGGATTTCTTATTAACTTGTTTAATTTTTTTTTATTTTAAAAATCTGAAATTACTCTTAATTAATATTTGTTTATTAACTTAACTCTGATTAAATTATAAAGTAATTAATGATTATCGAAACTAAAATGTTTTATATTTAAATGGAGATTAAAAAATATTTATTATTTACATCACCCTATGTAATGAGTAAAGTTATTAAAATTACAGAAAAAAATTATTTGACCACTAAATTGGTATAATAGAAAATATGGAATTTTTCTTCATTATCAGTATAAATTTTCCAAGTAATTATTCATAGATGTTACTACAATATTAGCATATTTTAAAGTCTAAGAGATGAAATTGTAATTTAACTCCTTCAGGGGAGGGTCATTAAAATTTTCATGTTTTGGATAGTTTAAAATATTAATAATATTGAGTACAAAATATACAAATTATATTGTATATATATATATATAAATAATGAAAAATCGGTTTTCTTCTGCGATTCTATTTCTTATTTTGTTCTACATATTTCCACAACTAATCTTAAGCCCAATATAAAATCAATAACTTCAAATATTCAGTCCCAGTCATCTCATTAATATTTGCTAATTTTGATTATTAATTTTTTTCTCAAAATTTAAATTGTGTTCTCTGTATAATTACCAAATAGTTTTCCTCTGTTATTCTATTTCAAGTTTGCCACCTTTTTAGCAGAAATCCTTTTTTTTTTTTTGATAAATTATTTCAGTCATATCTATAATGTTTGTATTTCATTCATTCATTTATTTATTGCACAATATGAGCCTGAATAAAATTAGTAAAGTAATAAATTATAATTCATGCGTATTGTTACAAAAAACCCTGTGTTTTCATGTTTTAAACATGTTTTAACATTCACATGCTGCTTAGGCCCTTGACATAATCCTTTTTCATATTTTGGCCTCTCATCCTGAAAAGGTTGTGCATCCCTTCTTTAAAAGGATCATTAAGGACAGTTACGGACAAGGGCATATATATAAGGTGTCCAGGGGCGCCGGGACACTCCCAAAACTAGAAAAAATTAAAGGTAATATGTAATTATTATAGGGGATTTTCGTGACTAGATATGCCAAACACTGTTAGCTCATGCTAATTCCATTACCCGAGCAATGCCGGGTACGGGAATGCTAGTTGTGATATAAGATTCGGTTACACAGTTTTTTTAATTACTTCCTTATTTTCCAAACTGATTTTTTTTTATTAACAATACTTAGCTGCCAAGGTAATTTCCTACTCTTTGTAAAGTAATCAGCAAAGGAGTTTCGAGTAGCTTTGGCCCCTTCTCCTGATTTTCGAGGTGCTTTTTTCAAAGGGAAGAAGGAAGAATTTTTATCTAGTGAAGTCATCCCCAACGTCTTTTGCGCTTCTTCGTTTTTTTCCCCAAGTATACGCCACTTAAAAGCACATAAGCTGCTGCAGCACAAGCCTTTTCCTGTCACTATCCGAAGCAAGCATTTCGTTCATTTTTATTCAAAGTTACCCTCTTAAGAAATATCGAACTCCGACCGAGAGCTCTGGAAACGATGCGAGAAGGGAAGCCGTTTTCTTCAGACGGCGGGTCGTGTGACAGGCTAGGCAGACGGGGGTGCTGTCACGAAGGGGAGGATGGCAGTTTTACGACCACATCTGTGAAGACTACAGGTCGTGTAACAGCGGCTTGAAGATCCGCATAGGTCGTCGGAAGGCAGCTTAATATACGTCGTGATATATTTGCGTATCTAATGCAAAGTATCAGGTTAACGCAGTTTCACCCAATTATATCTTATTTTGCAATTGTTATTATGACAATTATAAATTGTTATTATGACAATTATAAATTATTATTATGAAAATTATAAATTGTTATTATGACAGTTATAAACAGTTTTACTGTTTACTGCAATTATGTTCTGTGATTAGATGATTGCTCTTCCACAGGCGAAAATCTGGATCCGAGCGATCACATGCTGAAAGTACTCCGCTCCTGCTTCTGGCCCATGTTCCTCACCACTCTTCTGGAGGTGGTTGCGCAAGTTTGCAAATTCTTCAACCTCAAGTCCGCCATCTACGTGTCCATCGTGTCCGTCACCCTCCTCAGAGCCTTCTTCATCTCCATTGGAACGGCCTACCTCAGAATCCGGTGAGTGGACCTACTCCCCGCTATGCAAAACGATTGCTGGAATCAAAAATGTGTGGTGAAAGCTTCATAAGCCAGATAACATCTACGGTACACAAGTAATTACTTTTGTATTGTACAGTAATTACTTTTGTATTGTGCAGTAATTACTTTTGTATTGTGCAGTAATTACTTTTGTATTGTGGTTATGTTGGTTGGCTACAAACCAGAACGTTTTAAGTTCGGTCCTTCTGCAATCCGTCTCTGTCGCAATGGTGACCCACGAAGTAGAATAAGCAACCTTCGTACATCTGTTATGGCGCCCTCTATCGACAGCAGAAGTCGTGTGGCACATTAAAATACAACAGCCAGCATCACTACCAATTCACACACACACTCGCTATAAGCTCGACCCAATTATATCGTTCGGCTAACCACCGACTCACTGATGGGAAAGCATGTGGTGGAAACATCATAAACCTGATAACATCTACGGCACCCAAGTAATTACTTTTGTATTGGGGTTATGTTACTCGGCTACAAACCAGAACATTGTAAGTTCGGTCCTAGTGCAAGCCGCATCTACCGCAAACATAATGACGTACAATTACTATAAGCATAAACGCTTTCCACCCTTTCGAACAGACAAAGCCTAATCACATTTTATTTTCGTTTTTTATCTATTTGCAGCATTTAAATACAACTTTTGAGGAGATAACAGAGGACTTTTTTATTCATCAAGACACAAAAACGTTATATTTTGACATCATTATATCTTAATTTTCCATTCATGAAAATTTGTTTCGTAGAATGTGAAATTAAGATTTTTTTCTTAATTAGTCAGTGATCAAATACCAAATCAAAAGGAACCGAAACAGCATACCGAGCATCATTTAATACTATCAAATCCAATTTTAAATAAAAAGAAAAAGGAAATCTACGATCATAAATTTCAAGTTATCATATTGAGAACATTATTACCTTTTAAGTCATTAACCAGTTTAAACCGATTTGAAACAACCACGAAACTTCTCTATCCATGTCTATCCTTCTATTATTATTATTATTATATATAGGTATATTTATATATAATGGTGATTTTTTAAACTTTTATTTTTAATTGATCAAGCTGGCAAACAAAGTTTCGGAGCGAGATCGATTTTGAGATGAAATAACGTCTATAATGTTTTCGTCACCTTTTAAAAAATATCTGCTTTGAAAGAAGAATACATAATGTTGTTGTTGTTACTTATGGCACTTGCCATAAACAGACCCCCCCCCATTGATATAGCATCAGATTTAAGCCGAAAGGAGAGTCTCTTGTCTTTGAAGTCGCGCCAACTAGGGCCAAGAGTACGATTTAGCTACACACTCGCCACGTTCAATTGCACAGTCCCTTTTCACAGAGGGTCCCAGTCACACATTTCACAGATAGCACAGGGAAGAACAACCATGCCCGAACCAGGACTCGAACCCGGGACTCCCAGAACACGAGGAATAAGCATACGTAATAATAAAGCAATACTGGTAAAAGTGGATCAACCTTTTAAAAACGCATCTGCTATCAAAGAAGTATACATGATAATAATAATGCAATACTGGTAAAAACAGGTAAAAATATTTTTTGCACGTAAGTTAGGGAGACATCAAAACCTCCTAACAAAAAAAGCATCACGTTCTCACATGATAATAATTCGATTCCTTGTTGTTTATGAATTTTTAATGCTCACCTTATTTAACTTATTACTTATAAAGGTGATCAGATAACAGAAGCTCAATTCAACACTTGACCAACTGGTATAACGTGAGGAACAATGTGGGAGTGAATATAATCAAAAACCGAAATCGCCTTTCCTTGTATAATCAGATACACTTACAATAATACCCTTTCATGTTGGCATCAGGGACAATGAGAGTGCACACACCCTGGCTAGTGAGTGCTAGTTAGTGATACTTCTGTGACTACTAAAACTTTTACCTACAGAGAAATTTTCTCGAAACTAAAAGCCAAAATGAAACCACTTGGCTTGTCCCACCAGCACATCACTGGTATGAGAGTAGTCATCCAAGAAGTCCTTGAATGTAATAAGAGGATCTGAATGTTCTTACTCTCTTTCTCAGTGGACACCTTAGAACCATGAAATATTCTCAGAGTTCTAATCGATGCGAAGTCTATCCCAAATGTTTTAAGGAAGAGGTTTCACTTGATCACATTCTTATTCGTCTGAGCCTCTCCAGGCAGGATCTTATTGACAATTCTCTGTTAATTTTGGACTTCTTCAAAGGGAGCTATTTTGTAAACATGACATAGCTCTGCTGTTTTTGGAGACATTCAGCAACAACAAAGCTGGTGTTGTTGAATGTTCAACTACAACACCTTTGTTCAGAACTATTTTTCAATTCGATTAAACTATTTTTGATTCGTTAATGCATCAGAGTTGTCGAATTTTGTTCACACGCATTCTGCTGGTGACAATATTTTAGCATTTTTCAGAACTCTTATTATAATTTATTTGTTTTAAGTAAAGTGTTTTAAGTAACTCTTATTATAATTTATTTGTTTAAGTATTTAAGTTTGGAAATTTTTTTTTATTTTATACAAGTACAGCCAGTCATCAGATATTGAATTTAAGAAAAAAATTGATTTTAAGATTATATAATATTCATAATAAGGAAATATACATAAAAGATTAAAAAGTAGAAAATATATTTTAAAATCCGACTTTTAGTTCTATATCCAACTTTATGTTTTATTTTTAGTATAATAAAAGCATACCTTGAAATATTTTTTAAAATGTTTTCGCCTTGCTATATTTGAACATTCATTCATTGTGACTAACAAAATTGTTGCGCTAACGATTCGCGAATCCTTCCCCAGTTTCCCCGCGGAGCACTTCAACCGCCTCCTGGGCATCATGAGCACGTGTTCCGCAATGTTTTGCCTCTTCCAGTTCCCGCTCTTCCTCTGGGAATCCTCATCTCGGCAAAACGTTCTCTATGTAAGTATCCGTTTTTAAAAAAAGACATTTTAACTCTTATTATAGGTTATAAGGTAAGAGGTAAGAAGGCGCTTTCATTGCTGTGAATATTCTTTTTGAGATGGTAAAGCAAAGATAAATAATCTTATGGGTTTTAAAATTTTTCTTCATGTTTCTCTGTTTATTCGATTTTGAATCAGTATATATAATCATCCACCGTTGTCTGTAATGTGGGACGGAATTAAAAATATACCCTCTCTTTGGTCTGCATCGTCATTGCGAAATCCCAACAGGGCCATGGTGTCTTTGTGGTAAGGTCCCGGGTTCGGTACCCGAAGGTTTCAGTTTCGAAACCCAATTCTGCCGAAGAACTGTTGGGTAAGCGAGTTTGGCCCACAGTCGGGGACCAAACGTTCTCCAGCTGGTATGGTTTGGAAGTCTGGAGAGTAGATTGCCAGCTCAAGTGTCGGCCTCGTCATATGATAGAGGTTCAAAATAGCAAGGGCTGTCTCAGAATAATCCTAGTGTTGTTTTAAAACGGGACGTTAACGTAAAAAGAAAAAAAAAACGAATTACCTTTTGTTCTGATGTTTGGCAACTGCGATATGTGTTCTTTTATAGTTAAATTGTGCTATGTTTGCGAATTAATCTAAAGATGAATAAAATTTAACCGTGGAGATGTAAATTTCATATTCCGTTTGCTGGATTGTGGCAATGGTTAAAGAACTGAAATATGCAATATTTATTATTTTATATTCATATTGATCCATGATATTGTCCCCATCAGGTTGATGTTATCATCAATTTGATAACATTATTTTTATATTGCATTTGTTCTATTACTGGAGTACGATTTCAAACGGATTCAGCGATTAGTTTCGATTTGAGGGTTCCTCCTCTTCATGAGTACATATCCCAAAGCCAGAAGGAGGAGGGCGGGGACTTTTAATGTTTGCATCTGAAGTGTACTAGAAATAATGGTTTTCATTTTATTTCTTAAGCATTCTGCGAATGGGCATAACGTTTTCTGCAACACTCTTAGGCATCCAGTCTTTAACAATGATATCTAAGATATTAATTAGTGTAGTACATGTGTAGATTGCCCTTCATTGCACAAACCTGAGCGATATCCGGATCCTTACAGATAGCCGCAGCTCGATTCAGCACTTACCAAGACTGGAATAGAGGGCATCACCTTGTTAGCTTTCAAATTATATTAACTATTATATTATTAAACTTAAAAACCTAACCAGGCATAGGGATGTCCACTTTCGAAGGATCCCTTCTCAAGTAAACATCACTAGAAACGAGGGAGCCGATAGTTTGGCCAAAAAGGGATGCACTGGGGAAAAAATTATTGGCTACGCCCTTACTTTTCAAGAAATCTTCTCCGTAAAGAAAATACAAACTAATCAAATTTGACTCTACCCCCCTCTCCGTCAATCCCTGGTTCAACAGGAAAAGCCCCGTGGGCGCTCTCAAATTTAAAGGGGACAGAACAGATCAAACGACCAATCCAAGACTCATCAGTGGGCATTCGAAACGCTTGCCTTTTATAGCAGATCGCAGTCTTCCCAACGCGCAGTAAGTGCAATCTCACCCGGTCATATCCTTGATTGTTTGGGGTTCAGCCTGGAGGAGGTTCACCTTGATCCTCTTTTGGTGTTTGACTTCACCAGGGTTCGTGAATATGATGGAGCGGGCTATAGATCATGAAGGATTAGAAACAATACAGCATCATGTTTACATAGAAACAATAATACTCATCTGAACGGAAATCCTTTCCCCCCGCTTTGTATAATTCTCCAGCTGGCTCATAACTTTGAGAAGAAATCCTTCCTTTTCCATCAGTGATTATTTTTAATTACTAGTTTTACCACATAACGACTGCCGGCTTCAAAAACGAATTATAATTAAAAAGTGTCTGAAGGATTATATTACTTGAATCGGCGTAAATAGTCAACAAATATTAAGGAAGAAATATGTTTTTAATTCTTGTAAAAACATTACAAATTTGGAACTGCAATAGACTAGTCGTTACAGATTAAAACCTCTATCTCTATTAAATAGAGGTGAGTTCATCACACAAGGAAAGTTTCCCAATCCATAAAAAAATGTAACATTCCATTTTTAAGCGTATAGCTTATAATATACCGTATTATAATATATAGCTTTTTGAAATTGGAAAAAAGTTTATAACGTTTCTATCTATTTTGTACGATATTTCTAATTCATATATTATTAAAGAATATTCCTAATCTGCATATTTCTTTATAATTTAAAGCTTGATATAATTTAAAAATTGAAACTACCTGTTAGATAATGGAGGGGGGAGGAATTTAGCTGATTATTTTAGTATAGAATCTATATTTGTTTGAAGCAGAGATCTTTGAAACGCAAGTATCTCTCCTTTTTTGTTTATCTTTTGTAAGCATTCAAGGCCTCAAATCCTGTTCTATTCCAGGTGAACATCTTCGACAGCATCTGTTTAGCCATAGCCATGATTCAGCCACTTCTTCTGATAGCGACGCCGATTCAAAGGTATTTTCTCAAGGAAAAAAGTTCTTCATGAATCTGAAAAGAAACTCGCGCTACGGTATTCCAAATCGAACAACCATTTATTGTTTTCGGAAATTCCTCAAATTTGTTCCTAATCGAAAATAATTTTAGAACGTGTTGAAAGAATTTCTTTTACTTGAGATAAAAGCAGTTCCTAAACTTAAAAAAGTATGAATGATTGTGAGTGATAAGTTTCGGTGAATAACTATTTTTCATGATGCAAGAATAAGTTTTCATTTTGATAGTAAAAGGGATGCTTCTCTAGAAAACCACTATTCATCTAATAGGATATCTCATGCTTAATATACAAAAATATGTTTCACGGTTATACATATTTGCATTCCAGCTATTTGTAGAGATGTCAATGTGAACAGCGATTTCAAATTGTGATCAATTCATTTCAGTTCCAGCAGAATTTAAACCAAAAGTAATAGGCTGTTAAACAAGCTCTGAAAATATAAAAAGGTGTACTCTCATCAAGAAGAAAGAAGTGTTCAAAAGTATTCGCTTAATTAATATCCCTAATTGCATTTCAGAAAATCTCTAATCTTAATTGATCACTTTAATTAAATCTAGGGCTTACAATATTGTAAGAATTGTGTTATTTATGTAGAATTGCAGGATTTCCACTTTCATTATTAACTGTATTTGTCTACTTTGTTGTGTGTACATTTATCCATAAAGTGCTCATGTATTTTTTGCAATACAAACTTTAAAAAGCACTAAGAGATCAAAGTATGACCAATCCAGAAATATACTTCTGCCGTTTTGTGTGTGTGCATATATATATATATGCCATCTGTGTAATTAATGTAAATATTTTAATAAAAGCTTCAGCTTAGTAAAATGCTACTTTTATCGTAAAAAAACATCATTCAAAATTATTCAACACACTTCAAAAAGAAAAACTCTTTATTTAAATAATTCGAAATGTTCAACAAGAATTCACAAAAGAAATATAGAGTATTTATTTAATTGTACATGGGCAGCCAGAGAAGTGACTTGTATAACACACAATTTGTGCGTAGGCACGCACTGTATATATATACATATAAACATACACTAGAAGCAGGCACATTTGCAAAAGCATACTCTAATGCATACTCAATATTTATTCTAATAATAGAAAAGAAGTAATCTGTTTATAACAATAAAATGAAACAGAATTTTTTTTAATACAGAATTTGAAAGGATAAGAAAATATTTTATTTCAAAGACTGAAGAATATGCAAAATGAAAATAATAATAATAATTGAATGTTCTGCAAAATAATTAACTTAATATCAAAAGTGTATCATTTTTACAATATTAAGCCATTGTATAATGCGTTTGACTACTAACTCTTGAAATTCAACCAAATACTATTTTCTAATATACAGAACAGAATGCATACACTTATTAAGATATGGGGCCAAAACAATGAATATCAACTAGAAAATAAAACATTATTTTAAATAAACTGCTGATTATCTTTGGTTCATTTTGAATAAAATCTCAGCTTATCAATTATACTTTTAAATATTTAACATTTTAATTATAAAAAGCTAACTCTTTTGTGCAAAAAGGCGTTTTATTAATGAAAATCACAATAAAGAATACCATCAGAAAGAAAATAGAATATTATATACTATAAAAAAGAAATTGAAAACCCCCTTTCAATAAAAATTACAAAAATACTGAGCCTTAAATTTTTATGAACAAAGGACTATAATTATTTATGGGAAGAAAAAACAAACTTTTAACATGAGGTTTACAGGATTAAGATCCTATTTTAAAACCATGTAACATATTCAATGAATCAAAATCAGAAGAATAATACTTTACTTACAAATTTCTACACCAACGAAATATGCATTCATATTAGTATAATTAATTCTTTAAAAGAATAGATTTTAAGGTTATTTCAGATACATAAATTTTACTAAACAATCTTATTTCCTATTAAATAAAATCCTTCTTATTCTCCTCATGCCAATTGAAATAATTAAAAAAAATGTGTAAAGTATTCTTTCTTGCGGTAGTTTATATTTTAAAACTATTCATCAAACATTCCACCGTTTCTTTCAGATTGCATGCACATGCAATTTCCTGACAAATTATTGCAGCTTTGTTTATTTAAGACATTAGGTTTCAAAATTTTGCAGAACCTTAAGATTTGAAAGTAATTGGCATTTCTAGCTCAAAAAGTCGTAGCAAAATAATGTTTTAGCTTGACATGCCTATCTTAATTAAATTTTTAAGATTTGGTCTTAATTATAAAGCAATGACAGTGCACTCATAAATAATGCATTCAATATTTTATCAATTAGTGCAAATATAAATGCACTAATTAAAACAACTAAATATATCTTTATAAAGCATACTAAACATTTGTAAAATTTGATTGGAAAAAACATTGTAAGGAAATAAAATTGATATTACTAAGAATTTAATGTGGTGCAATAATATGTTCAGAAGTTAATGTAGTGAAAAGTCTTGAAAATTCCATTAATTTATAACTAAAAAATTAGTTAAAATTTAGAGAAAAAAATTAATGAGCACCTATTATCCAAAAGTTTAACACACACTAAATAAAGGTAGTTCTAGGTCCAACAATCTGACTTTTTTAAACATTTTTTTTAAAAAGCATATTGCATCAGCTTTGCTTTATATCAATTTCTAGAAATGTTATTATCATCATTACTTCCTTCTGCTTATAATAACCAAAGTTTTTTCATTTTTCTTTGAATGTTTTTTTTTAACTATAGCATTTAATTTCCTTTTTATTTGTAATTGATTCTGCAAAATCATCAGTATTGTTACATTTCATAATTTCTAACATTTTCACCAGTACAAATAAATGCTATGGATTGAAAAAGATTACTTTAACCTTTTCCCCCTGCAGTTAAACTATAGAATTGATTATGTGTCATGCTTAATTAGTTTAACAAAACAAATCATTGCATGCAATCAGTCTTAATATATTATGAATTTATTTATTCACTATTTCAACTGATACTGCAAATCAGCATATTACTTATGCATTTTCGAACAGTTGACCTTATACACAAAAAATTACAATCAATTTTCTCCCCATTACAACAAAAAAAGAAGTAGGAGGCAGTTTTATTGCTATTATGAAGTATATTTCATCACTAGACAAATTTGAAGTATTGTCAATATAAAAAATAGCATGATATACATAAGAGCAATATATATATTTTTTCTACCATACAAAGGATTCTCAAAAAAGATCCTTGAATAAGAAGCACTTGCATTTTCTCAATTAAAACAGGCACATGGTAAAATCTTTCATTTAAAGGAAAAATAAGATATACGGGGGACAAGCCCGGTCTTTCTCTGATTGCAAAGTGTCAGAAAGTACGTAAAAATATTTTTCATTGCATAGTTCTTTAAGGCATTTTATATTAGAATAGATAGCAGAATAGCTAAAAAAATTTAAGCAAAGAATAAAAATGTTTTAACGAAACGATTTCAAAAAGAGAAGATGACAAAACATTTTGTGAATCCATGAAATCAATCATCCATTTTTATTCAAAAGTTTAAAAGGCAAGATGGATGTTTGTTCACTTATATATACTTTGTTATATTTATAAGGCTTGGATAACAAATGCTTTGAAATTCAGCAAATGTTGGACATCACACGTCACCTTGAGCCACATCTTTTATTGCTTACATTTGTTTCGAAAGAAATTGTAATTCAAAGTTTTTAAACCTTTGTGTATAATGTATATTTAGATTAAGGTATAATTCTGTTAAAAGATATGTATACCGTAACTGATATTTTTTAAATTTTTTATTCACATTCATATATTTATAACTTTAACTTCATGCATTAATAAAATAAAGATAAATGGGATAAAAATAAAGGTACATTATGCATATTTTGTTTCAAGAAAGGACAGAATCCAACTAAACTTTGTAAAATAATGATGGAAATGTGTCATGTCTAATATAAGAAAAATTCAAAGGAGGTGATTGAATTTGTTTGCAGTTCAACATATCACATCTTTGAAAAATAGATCCCTACCTATGATATTAGATAAAAACAAATATAGGCCAAGGATGTAACTTGAACCTGACTTATACTTGAAATAAATAAATACAGAACAACCTATTGAAACTAGTAATAGTGAAACATGGCTATATTTTTTAAACATCAAGTTCCATTAATAATAAATATTATCTTTAGTGTTTTATTAACACTATTTATTACAACATAAGTATATTTCATAATAGCGGAAGATTTTCATTAAAATAGAATAATAACGCATACATTGGAATAGAATAATAATAAATACAGAATAGAATAATAAATGTTTCAAAAAATTTTTAAAAAGTATTATGCACATTTTATTTAAGATACGGTGATTTTTAAATAGAAAATGCTTTTAGGAAGGTGCATATATATTTTTTTATCGATGTGGTATAAAATTTATAAATTGTATGTATTTTTGGGTGGGTAAGTGGCTAAATAATAGTAATGTCTTTCGATTCACAGAGCTATAAAAAGAGGAAACATTGAACTTTACTAAGGCTATTACTATTAAACTGTAGCATTAACATTTTATAAAAATAATCATATGTCAACATACAACAGTTTTAAGCAGTAAATTTTTGAAATCAGAGAAAGATTTTACTAGTCCCATCTATGAATACATGGCAGCATACAACAGACTTTGCATAAGACAGAAAACTGTAGCTTTGAACACACAGAGCACTTAAGAGACACTGAGAGGCAGTGTAGTAGAGAGAAATCATTCGATTTGCTCGTAAGATAAATATAGTTGTCCAATTGTATCTTATTATTGATGGAAATATATAAATTTAACAGTGATAGCATAAATTTTGTTGCAATTTTCTAGATAAATTAATAATGACAGAGGCAAACAAAATTTTATGACAAATGAAATTTCTAAAGATGTCTTTTTACTGATAATATTATTAAAGTTCCATTATTTAACAGTATCACACTTTTTTCTTATATATGAAACTAAATGCTCAAGGAATAATTTTGATCATTTATAATTTTCAAAATAAATCACATGGGAAGTTTAAACTCATTACAATTATTTTTCTTCAAATCTGAAATTGGCATATAAATAAATTTTATTTTCATTAAAGTAAGAGAATGATTTAAAAAGTATTGAATCATGCATTAAATATTATTATTTTATATCAGATACAAAATCTACAGAGCCAGCAATATGCTGAGGACTTATTTTGTTCCTGAGATCAAAAGTGATAAAAAATAAACTTTCTTACAGATAATTAATTTGATTTCTAAACCAATGTGAAAGTTTGGAGTAGACTGAAAAGTGAAATGCAGATGTAAGTTTTAAGTTTGCAGGAGCATTCAAATGAGCTTATTATATAAAGAAAGGCTCATTCGAATTTCCAATGTATACATGCAAGTTTAAATTTGATGGCATGTTTCGGAAAGACAATGCAAATGCTTGATTGCGAGTCATACACAAAACATATACTCAACAAATGAATCTTAAAGAGTTTTTATTAGCTTCATCTCATTTGAATGCTCCAAAAAACAATATTTATGGAGATTCAAATTGACTTTTTTCTCTCAAAAATAACATACGTGTAAATAAAGATAAACTATTTATACAAAAACAAGACAATCTCATATTTATATACATTAAAAATGCAATATACCTATTTACATTAATATGAAAATATCTTAGTCTAATATGATGTTCATAAATTATCTCTTCTAATCCCAAAACCCAAAAAAATAAAAAGCATATTCTAAGTAAAGCAATTCTATATTAAATTTTAATAATTTTCATGGAGTTTTCTTAGTTCTCAGATGAGTAAAAACATGTACTGTGGTTGCAATTTGTGATTCTATGATGATATCTATGTGCTGACAGTTTGAATTGTCACTGGCTACAAAATTCTTTTACAAATTGACAAGAGAATTAAACAGAGAATTGGTATTCCAAAATAACTTTTACTCCTTAAAGTTACTTTTAAAATCAAATTTGATACAGAAATTTAATTTCTGCACTATTTTTATTATTAGATTTTCTCAAGCTGAGTTTAGAAAGATAAAAAGTGTTTAAAATTCATTTTAGCATACATTTACTGGATATTTACAAACATTATTTCAAATTATTCACTATTATTAAATATAGGCACAAAACAAAAATAAAGAAAGAAATTAGGAGAGAAATTAACCAAAATAAATAATCAAATGAAGATTTCCCACTATTATAAAAATAATGCACGTGGATCTGCCAAACATAAAGTACTATAAATAGTAGGGGGGGTTCTATTTTTAACATATTATATGTATTTTTTTTTAAAAAATGGAAAATTAATGCTTGAGTTCATACAGAGTTTTGCAATAGAGATTTCAGAAGAATTATAAAGAGGAACATAAAAAATTAAAATGCAGGCATCTCAATGTCCTTTAATATATAAATTTGTAATTTTTTCAAAATTAACTGTACAATTTATAAGATAACATGATTTATGAAAGTCATGCAGACAAACCAATTTTTTTAATCACTTTTTGAGTTTAGTATCATAAAAGTGACATTGATAACATTGTTTTAAGTTTTTTAAAGAACAATTCAAATATAATTTTAAAAAATTCCAACAATCAGTCAAATCTAACAATAACAGTGTCTCCCTCCCCAAAAAAGAGAAAATGTTAACTTTAAAAAGCTTGATTTTAAATTATTTAAAAACAACACTTATTTAAATTGAATTTATAAAAAAAGTGTCAGATACAAATAAAATAATAATAGTAGATTTAAAAAACTAATTCTGGATACTCAAAGATTTTATGTAATTATATTTAAAATTCTAAAGGTATTATTTTATACAAATATTTACTTCTCAATTATATTGTTGAAATTTATCTAATACAAATATTATATACAATAAAGGAAAAAAGCTCCATCATGAAATAAATTAATTTTGAAATGAAAAAAAAAAAAATCAAGCCAATAAAAAGGAAAAATGATGTAAAGAGGAAAACAGGAAACCAAAGTATATATTACATACTTCTCAATTTTAAAAATATGAAAATCTTCAGTAAAAAACAGGACAGGTTTGATAAAGATATTTCAAGAATTCAATAAGCACTCATAATAGAATTCTATTTATGCAAATAATAATTCAAAATATATTAAACATATGATAAATGTAAATAAAATATACAATAGTTTAAAGAAATAACAAAAAAATTAATACTCTTAATACCTGGACTATACAAATAATCGCTATATAAAGCGCATAACATAGCACGTAAATAGGCTAGAACTTAACTGAAAATAAAAGGCCTCACGCAGTCCAAACTTCACGAACTTTACAATAAGCTATTTTGATCAACAAATTTAATAAGAATTTCTTTTGAAACATTTACACGTGTCAAATTTTCCTAAGGGGATTATTTAATGTTTACATAAGGCCACCAGTTAGCACACATCTGATGAATTCTGGAGACTTGCAACGATCATAAAATGATACACTGAAAAATAAAATATTAATTTCAAAAAAAAATTTAATAACTTAATATGAAATGCAAGTATTACATACATACAGTTTAAATGTTAAAAAAAACTTTAACAGAGTAATTTCTTTTTGTATTGCTATACAGGTTTCACTTTCATTAATCCTCTGTTAACCTGACAAAATTTTGTTAGTTACAACAGTTTTGATTCCTCTGTGAAATTGATTCATGGTAATTTCAATATGTTTTAACTTTCTTTGTAGACCTTCAATAAATGAACTTTTTTTTTTCAATTTTTCATCACAAAAGACAAGTTATCATTGATCTGCTCTCTCCAAGAGCTGCATTGAAAATCACAATTTCCTCCAGTTAAATTCTTTATTTACATATTTTATGATGAATACTATTACATCTAATTAAAGAAAAATCCATTTTATGATGAATACTTTTACATCTAATTAAAGAAAAATGAATTTTATGCTTAAGGAATTCCTTTAAGAATCTACCTATGTTCAAAATCATGACAGTAAAGAGCATTTATATTTTTTTAATGGTTTCCGAAAGATACATTCTTTGAGATAAAAATAATTTACAAGAAATCTGAAAAATGTTTTGCAACAAGAAAGTGAAATAATCTGCACAAAATACATTTTAGCTAATTAAATTAAAACAATTAATTAATACTTGATTTCAATCCACAATATAAAAATTTAATTTATTCAGATATAATTTTATGTCCATGACTCCAAAAAAATACATTACAGTCATGTTACTTTAACTGCCTTACATATGTTTTGTTTATTCCGTACATGTATCCTTTTAGAAGAAATTGGTATTAAAAATATAAATGTTCAGTTTATCTTTCTAAATTTTATGATGCTGTAACCACTTTTTTTTTATGTGTTTCATAAACTTACACAGATATTAAATATTATTCTTTTTTCTTAAGTTTGTAACAAAGGAAAAAATGATAACTGGTGAAGTAAATAACTTAATATAAATAGTTTGAATTTCAGAGCAACAATGTAACGTATTTTTGATTTAAAAAAACTTTTAAGCCAAATTTTAAGTAAAATTTGCACAATTAATTTAATATCATTAAGAAAACAATTCTTTTATAATTTGATTATAGTGTAAATTAATACTTTCAAAAGCTAGAGTGGTAAGAAGTAAAAATTTGGCCTGATTTTCAATTAATTAAATTTTATTTAAACAATTTTTTAATCTTTCTACGGTTTACATTTTTTATCTCTAAGGTATACATGTGTCAAATTTAATAGATGTAGGTCGAATGGCCAAGAACCAGAACACACACATTTATCTTTATTATAAGTAGCAATATAAGAGTTCTTTTTATTAAATAATAAAACCACGGTAGTTGCAGAAATGTGAAACAACGAATATTTAACATAAAATTCATTTTCATGATGTTTTAATAAATAAAATTAATTGAATACATTTGAAATTTTTTTAATATAATAAATTGGTTTTTATTAATTACACAACAACAAGATCATATGTTGCAAAATATATATTTAACCTATTAAACTGAATTAAATTTTTTCTGGTCTAATTGCTATTTTTAAAACACTGTATATTTATTTATTTGAAATCGAAGAAAGAAGCGAATGAAGGATTATATTTTATAATTAGCAATTGTGAATACAAATGATATTTTGAAGTCAGAAATTAAATGTTTTTAAATATATTATAAATATTAAACTGCCAATTTTACAAATAAGTAAAAACTGCATTGAACACAGAACTGAAAACGCTTAACAAAAACATCTTTAAGATGGATTTTTTTTTAAATGAATACCAAAAATTAATTTACATTGCAGGAAGCAAATCTATTGATTTTTTTTCCCCATTACCATCATATTATGAAAAAAAAAATAAGTACATTTTATGTATTGAAAAAAAGACAGAAGTAACAAATTATAAATTCCAACTTTGATGATATTTTAACTATTTGCGATTTTCAAATCAATATACATTTACAATAGTTTCCAATTAGAGTAACATATTTTTGCTTTTAAAAAAATATTTTTTATGACATAGTGTAATACAGTTAAGGGAGATTCATGAATTTCTCTGAAGACAAAGAAATGTTTTTTCTTCCAATGACATAAAAAATGGAAAGAAAAATGTGTGTCTTAAGAATGTGATAAAAATTACTTATTCTTCTCCCTCATTGTAAGACACCTATCAAGCCCATCCTGATACAACAGAACAAGAATGCATTATTATGTACAGAATAATTAGTGGTCCACCAAAACAATGATATGAGAGAACTGCTTGAAAGGTAAGTGTAATGTCAGCTTAATACGACGGGCAAAATGCCTGATCTCTAGAATCTCAAGATCCACCTTTACACATAAGCATCTGAAATGTCACAATTAGAAGGGAAACACTGTATAGTGGATTTTGAAGTAATATTTTTAACTAAAACAAAAGCTAGATTTAAAAAGATTTAATTAATTTTATCAAATAATTATTAATTTTGTTTAATAAAAGTATAAAATTGATATTCTTAGATTAAAAGATCATATAAAATTAACTTTCAACATTAAAGAAATTGACTAAACATTTTTTTAAAGTGAAATATTTTTATAATTAGCAATTATGATAAGTTAAATTTTACATGGACATCTAACATAAATATTTATAACAGATCCCACAATATTCACTTAACACACTCATTATAATAGTTATGAACCAATATAAATGTAAAAGTGGGAAAAAGCCATATACATAAAAAAAAGAGAAAAGAATAGAAATAAGCAAATGAGAGAGATATAGAGAAGTAAAAAATAATTTATTAACAATATCGTGAGGAAGAAAGATTAAGAAGGAGTTGGAGAAGGATTGAGTTGAGTAAATCAACTTACATCCCTGGGCCTGTTTCTACTGTTGGGAGAAGAGGGCTGAGATGGTTGTCCTTGTTGCTGTACCTGTTGTTGATGCTGCTGCTGTTGTTGTTGTTCCTGTAAATGGTTCTGCTCTCTCTTCAATTCTTCTTCTTGAAGTCGACGAGCCAGCTCCTCACTATAACACATTTAAACAACAATTACCCCCTCTAAATCCTAAATGACAACATATTTGCATAGGGCAATATTAAAAGAATACTCCAACTTTCATGGGCTATATCCAAAAAAAAAAAGATTTTAAATTAAATTTTATAAGTTTTTACAAGCTGGATTTTCTAAACGTGAAGCAACTGAGATGGTTCAATATACATTTCCTTACGATTATATAGAATACATTCTCAAGATAGTTGCCACTTGCTCATTTTGACATTTTTGTAGAAAATAAAAGCTCTGGTTTGAAAACAGTTTGGTGCCTGACGTGAATTTGAATTTTACTTAATTGGTATTCAACAAGTCTGTCAGCAGTATGCAGCAGTTTTTCAACTGATGCTTAGGAAGTACAGAGACCTTGAAAATAATATAGATAACAGCATACACAAATTTTGCATTATAACTCTGGATACGCTTCATAAAGCATAGGATCAGTTTGGATATCAAGTAAATATTGTTTGTTTACAATCAGAATGATAATATATGAATTAAAGATCTTGTAACTTTAATTTTATTCTTGAAACAGTAATTTATAATAAAATTTACCTATTATTATTATTATTATTTAAAAACACAGCCACATGAAAATAGAGTATTCTTTATTAATTATTTTACACATTTGAGTTGTGTAAAAAATGCAACAATTAAAGACAAAGCAAAAAGATAGGACATGCTGGGAAGACAATGACAGAATGCCACAGCTATAGATTTTTTTTAAAAAAGCATGTAAATTACATTACTAGATGTACTACATAAAATTCTCAGGAATATATATATTTTTAAAATTCCATAATAAAATTAATTTACAACAACTCTGACTTTGTACTCATACATATAGTATCTGTTAAAACTACATTATCGATATATATGACTTTAAATCACAAATATAATTTAAAATTACAAAACATTCTGAATATGTATATGTGTACAGTGGCATCTACCAAGGTCAAGACTCAAGTTGGTAAAAATACAAGAGTATATTAGATAGTGCCAAATTAATTTCTAAAGGTAAAAAGCAATTTACCACAGTTGCCTAAATATGTTTTGGTTTCATGCAAAGTCCCCCCCCCCCCTAAATACTAACATTTCCAATATTAAATGTTGTTTTGTGATAATTAACAAATATCAAAGTTAAAAGAAATAAAAAATAAAATAACTGAAATCAGTAAGGACTTCATAATTACATTTGTGAATGGGGAATATTTCAATTTTATGAATGCTTTTTTTGAATACTACTCTTTTTTAAAAAATTTATTATTATTATGCTGTCATGAGATATGATTTAAAGATTATTTTAAATCTTATAAATGTACCAATAAAATTTTAAGGAAACAAAGTTGTTATTTTAAAACTTTGCAGTGCTTCAAACTTATGTGTGAAGAAGCTGACAAAGCCAGCAAGCTCCAATATCTTGAAACACTATTATCTTAAGGGCTGAGGGAGATATTCATCTTATCAGGCCATTTCTATTGACTAATAAAGACAGAAGTTAAGAAAAAAAGAGTGGCTAACTTAGCAATGGAGTTAAAGAGAAAAAAAAACAATAACAAATATCCTTTAACTTAAAAAAAAAAGTAGGCAAAGGTAGAAGCAATAGTATAACAAAACATCACAAATAGGAACACTTTTACAAAACTAGGCAAATACAAGTATAAACAGAATAAATATAACTGCACAAGACATGGGAGAGGGCACCTAACCATGCAGAGTGAAGTAAACAAAGAGCTTCTTAAAAGCTAAGACATTTATTAATGTTTCATGAGCACATACTCAGTAAGGCCATTTGAAATTCCTAGTTTTTTCTTTTTATAATCTTCCCATTCAAGCTCGGTGTTTTGTTGCTTTTGTTGCTCTTCTTGCAAACTAAGAGCAACTAAAAAGCTGCAATGAAATTAGTCACAATAAACATGAATCCAAAAAGGTATCATGCAAAATATGGTATTAGTAATAGATAACCTACACAGAATCAAAGGCTAATTGCATTAATTATTTTATAGTATATTTTAAGTAGACAAATTCTTAAAACATATGTACTAAATAATTAAATAAGTGCTTATTTGAAATATTTAATATGTTTTATTTAAAAAATATCTTTGGGGGGGATTGAAAGTTTTCAAACTTTTTAAAATATAATACAACCTCTTTATGTCTCTACTAAATATTTATTTGTTACTAACTCTTTTTTTTTTCTTCACATAAATACAAAAAATTAAAAATGCTCACAAAATTATGTGGCCAATTATCTTGTTCAGTAATATTTTGAAACAAAATAGAAAACTTGAAACTTTATTTAAACAATTTAATAAGTTAAAATATAATAAGATAGAAATATTTAAAGCTAATTGGTAATTTATTAAAAAGAGATAGTCACAAATTATTTGCATTAAAAAAATATTTGATACACTTATGAAAAATTTGTAGAAAATAAAAATAAGAAGTTTACAATTTAAATGTATATTAATAACTCATGTAAATAAAATTTTTAATTTGTAAAAAAATGTTTATTTATTCTATTCATGAGAATTGGTCTGCTTTAAACTGCAATGAATTTTTTTTTAAATTATTATTTTATTTACTTTTCAACCATTTAGCTCACGTTTTTACAGAAACAAGAAAAATTTAACAGCTTTACTATTTTTCCACCTAATATATCAAAAATTATTAAAGTTTGGAACCAGATGCATATTTTAAAGAAACTTATAAGCTTTGAAGAGGAACAATGAATACTGAAAAGATGCATTCATTTTTATTTTATAAAGAAAATATACCTGACATTGCTTAAAACATTTTTATGCATACCTTTAGTTTCATATAATGCTAACATTAAGCATCATATTATACTACTTGCCAAAGAAAAACAAATAAGAACAAAAAATAGAGCATTTAAAAATAATCTTTTTAATGGAAAAATACTTTTCCATAAATGTAATAAAGCACCAAATAATATTATCCATTAAAACTTTACTTTTAATGAAACTGTTATCAGTTGTACCAAACAGCTTGAAATCTCCTAATTTCTATTTTAAAAAATGCAGAGTGGACCAAAATTAAACAACTTTTTTAAAAAAGGCTGAGTGCCATTTTTTTTTAACGTCGGTTATTATTGATACAAAATTGAATTGTAAATACAATGAGTGGCAATTCAAAAAAAGTTGCAATAATTAAGACAGGGAAATAAAGTTTTAAACAAATAAGAGTTAACTATTTAACTGATTAAAAAACAACACTGAAACATTAGTTATGGCCATGCAATTTGTGAGTTAAATTTGAAAAAAAATGTACTAAATAGTTAGGAATTCATAGCATTTCATCATTATTCAATAGGTACTACCAAATTTGGTATGGATATTTGGTAAAAATGTGCACCTTGTACCATAGTGTTTAACATTTTAAGTTAATTGAAAATTTTGTAAAATTTCACACTTTTCTGAATTGAAACACTTTTTCATAACTACAGAAAATATTACAGCACAAAAATTAGTTTTCTGTCAGTTGTATGACTGTCTATCTGTGAACATGATCATTCAAAAATGATTTATGCATAATGAATAAAATTCCTATGACCTTTTAACCAATTAGTACATATTTCTATCAAATTTAGACCACAATCCCTTCAGAGTAATTCTGTTTGTAGGCTATATGAATATAAGTTAAAATACAGAGCTACATAGATTTTTGATACAAATTATGGACAGTTTCTAAATGTTTCATAAGTAGATATGTCTAAAAGTACAATTTCCACCAAATTCGGTATTAAATCCATCAAAGGCTTGATTATTTGTCCATATGTACTTTCAGAAGCAGGTAAATGCTTTAACTCAAAAGCACAATGACTTATATATTTGTATTTGGATGCAATTTGGTGGCTACAAATGTTGTTCTGCATCAATTTTTGGTTTTGTTCAGCTAAAAAAATTATCTATAACACAAATTCCATTTCAAGGCAATAATAACTGTGAGGCCACAGCTTAATTGCCAAGAATCACATGATAGATTCAGTAAAAATGCTAAACTCATACCAAAGATCCAATATTTTGTAACTATTGTTTGCCAATGTAAGGTATTTGTGACCTTACCCACGATCCACAATTTTGTGGGGGGGGGGTGAAAAATAACTTTTCTTAGAGATGAGAGAAAGTGCTGGAGTGGGAAGATTACGATTACTCCAGCTGTTTTATTATTAGTAGAATTATACTAAAATGTATAGACAATAGTCAACAAAATATTATTAATCTATAATAAAAGTATTTCAATACAAATTTGGTATTCCACTGAGAAGAATGTAATGATGCGATGCAAAATAAAATTCAAATCATTTGCATTATTGATATAAATGTCCTCCCCTTCTTTCTTATTCTTGTGTGTGTGTGCACGCATTTTAGTGGTTATTCCCTAGATGTAATAATTTGTCCTACTCTTACTATGTAGTGCAAGTTTCTTTAAAAGGCATATTTTCAATAAAAGTTATAAAAATTTGTTGCATTTCTACCCAAGGATTGACTTCAAAATTAACTAAGGATGAAAAAAATAATGTGCTCATTTTTGTGATATAATAAGTTTAAAGAAATATAGACAAAAAAATTGAAAAATGCAGAGAATAATGATGTAAAAAATGTTGAAATACTGAAAATTTAACATTTAATAATATTTTAGTGAGAAAGCTATAGATAGTTACACAAAATATTTAAATGAAGTGTTTAGCAAATTTCAATCCTGGCAAATCAGAATCACCAAAAGCAGTTAGTATATGTGTATATAGATAAGAAACATAAAAATTAACACAGTTTGAAAAGATAATTAAAATACTTACTCTTGGTCAATCTGTTTTTCTTTGGACAATTCTGAAGGCAATGGTAAATCGGAAGTTTTAGGTGGTACAGGTATAAAAGCAGCATCCACAAACTGGCCATCTCCTTCTATGTTATTCAGTGTCTCCCAAACAGCATTTTCATTTACAAAACCCTGATCAGTAACAAGCTGGTACAAACAATTCTAGAAAAATGTATATATATTCAATTCTCTCTGAATGAATGATAATATCAATGTTTACATTTTAATTCAAATACTTTGTAAATTAAGCATTTGTTTTTTTCAATAGTTAAAAAAAATACAGATTTAACTATGAGTTTATCTTTTAATTACACATAGGAGGCTAATGAACACACACAAAAAAAGATTTTGCTATAGTTCAATTTAAGTAAATTAATTGAATAAATTAAGCTTTTGATACCAATTAATGTATTTAGCTAAATTTATATATTTGCAAATACATTATTATATTCCTGTTTCAGTTTACATAAAATGCAATTACTGCTGAATTGAAATTCAAATTCATTCTAATGTTTTTAGATCCATTAATGATTTTAATGATTCTCAGTTTCATAGGATTAATGCTTTATTTCTGGAATTCATACGAATAAATCTATCGATTTTCCTACAAGTGAATATGCAATTTATAGCTGTTCATGAGAAAAACAATTAACAACTGAAAAAAATCAGCATAAAAAAAGCAAAATAAAATTTATAATGATAGAAAAAAATATTTAGCAAGCATTTTTTTTGTAAACAATCATCTAAAAAAATGATGAAGACACCTTTTTCATAAATCTTTTAAGTTAGATAGCTTCAATTGATAGTAATTATGAGACAAATACAAAACATAAACTGATTGCAAAAAATAGAATATACAAATCAGAACATGCAAATGATTTACTTTGTGCTTTGTAAGAGAACTGAAGTGATTGTTTCTGAAGAGGACACAAAGCTCATCTTCTTTGAGTTTTGAGGTCAGCTCACAGAGGCCATGATAAGTTAGTTGTGAAGCTGTTTTCTCCAGGAAATTCTCAGCAATCAGAGCTGAAAGTGTGATCATTGTTATTTACACCATTTATTGAATCAAAGAACCAGATACCAAAACAACAAAATCTCTGGATAAAATATAAGGTATTTTACAGGAAGGAAAAAAAAAAACCAAAAAAAAAAAAAAACTAAATAGTGGCAATATTATAATTTTAAAAAACTTCAAGATCAGCAACTCATATATGAAATACGCTCTTATCACCATGTATCTTGTTGATGTGGTGCTCAAGCTCAGACCCATTTGTTTTTGTAAATTCAAAATGGAATTGTCTGTTTGATTTTTAAATGCTGCTAGATGGTTACAATAATTTTTTAATCAGTTGAATCATAAGGCATTTGACCTTCATGCATGGTCAATAATTTCTAATCTGTGTTTCAAGATTGAGTAAGTTTGTTTATATATAAAAAAAAGCTCTTTTAAAGAGTATGAAAAATTTAAAGGAACCAAATGGTCTGCCAATTGCTTTTTGTTGTTGTTAAGAGAACATGGGAAAGCATGTTCAGTTGACTATTCAAGAGTGTGAAGGTGAAATACATCTGGGAGTGTTTAGTAGAAGTTTTAGAACATGTTTTTTTATTATATTAAACTTCATTTTGTTAGATAAGAGACAATGTTACTTTGAGATAAATGAAATGTCAGGATTTTAGTATTAACAACAAATAATGTTTTATTTTCTTCAGATGCAAAAGGATTTAATATGCAATTAGATGATAACACTGAGCCAGCAACTAGTAAAACTTCTGAAATAAAATACAACTGAAAAAGAACTTTTTAATAAGAATTGATAAGACTAAGAATTGGAAACTTTGACTAAAATTTATAACTTTGTTTTCTTGTATGCAGCATTATAGTCATATGTATAATATTTGGGCATAGTTAAAAATTGAGTATCTTTTTTTATTGCAATAATTTCTATTACTGTTATATTCCTTATATTAATACATATTAAGTAGTAATATATTATGTATGTTACATGTTATATTAAAATGCCGATTCATAAGGAATTTCTTAGAAGTAGGTATAGTTGCAAAAAAATGTTAGTGTGTGGTGATGCTTCATTTCAGAGCAATCAGCACTTTATTACACTATTCATGAAGAGGGTAATAGTTTATACATCACTTAAAGGTATTGAGGCTTAAGAGATGTAAAAAGTTTATAAAATTAGTAAATAAAATACCAACAGTTAACTAGCATAAGAACAGAGACATCTTAAAGAGAGTTACTAAAATATACCAGATACATCATGTATAAATATTTAATAATAATATTTATTTAATACTAATTTTACTGCTTAAAAATATTTATAGTAAATTATAAATTTTATACATTGTAACTTATGGATATAATAAGCATTTCTGAATACCTTCTAGTCTATGAAAAAGTTCCATGAAATTAATCGATTTTCGTATTTTAAACACAGAATTTTATTATAAGTAAGTTGTAGAACATAAAGCAAAATTTTACACAATCATGTCAGTTATTTTTAATATCATAAATAATGTTATGTAACTGGACGTAGAGGAACAATTTCCATATTATGAACTAGAAAAATAATTAATACAATATTCCACATAATATCTTGCATACTAAATTGTATACAATGATTAATTTTTTTTTAATTGAATGCTTGAAAATATTTAAAAAGTTAAGTTTTGCTTAATTTTGTGATAATTTGGGTTTCCTGGAAAAGGACTTTGTCATTTTGAATCATGAGGAATCATGATGCTGAGACCTGAACACCTCTCAAATGTCATGGCAATCAAACAAGAGAATATTTCATCTTTAACATTAAATTTAAAGTGTATTAAGCTCACAGATGCAACCTTTCAGTGAAAGACTAGCACAATATTAATTTTAAATAAAAAAAAATTTATAATCAAATTGTCTAAGTGAAATTCTGTCACTTTTTATGGTAATCTTTCATTCCCCTCAAATATTATTTAAAATATGATCACATCCTTTGTCCTCTTCCAAATGAATTAATTTTTATTGTATGGGGGGAGAGAAGAAAAATATGACATACCTTCGGTGACCTTTTCAGGATCGGATGAACACTTTGAATTAATTATTTTCTCAACTAATTGATTGTAACTGCATTTACCAACAGCTGCCATAACATCAACCATCTGAGGGTCAATCAGCCATCCATGGTAAAGAGGTATCCTGAGTAAGTCGAAAATGATGCACTCGGGAGTATATTCAAAATCACTGATTCTGAAATAACAGAATGATAAATAGGATTATACAGAATTGTTTTAAAACAAATAATATACCACTAAGAACCGAAAATATAAAACTGCCTACTACAATATTAATAGTTAATTTCTTTAAACTATCATAGAGATAAAATAAACAATCATGCATTTAATATCAACAATTGCAGAAACATGTGGCTAGCGAAGGTCGCGGTACGAACCTGCGACGTTTGGGCCAGTAGCCGAGCGATATACCGTTCGAGCAAAAG
>JAOUZG010038029.1:3096867-3112559 GCA_026289955.1 Argiope argentata | reverse complement strand
GAGCAAAAGGGACCCTTCAGCTCGAAGGATATTATTTAGCTTATAAGGCTGACGCTACAAACAGAACTTAAATAGATCTGACATATATTTTGTATTTTTAAGTACAATTTATTATTAATAATAATAATTCATTTGAACACTTTTCAAAGTAAATTTTTATCTAGTTTCATAAAGAAAGAAAAATTTTTTAGCAATAAATAGACAAAATCATTAAAAAAATAAATGAATTAAAAATATGATTATCAAAGGAATTTAATCATTCATTAAAAAATACAAAAAATATGTTATGATACAATTTATATATATATATATATATATATATATATATATATATATATAAACAATTATTACTATAATTATTTCAGAACACTTACATAACTATCCAATCTATTTTTAAAAATCTCACACTTACCCTGTGAATTTAACATTTACATCAAGACCAGTCTGAAGCTTGGGCAGAACTGCCATTGCATCATGCATATTCTGTTCAAAGTTCAATTGGGTTCCTTCAGGAATATTCTGTAACCAATATAAAATTAGTAGAATAAATTTCTGGTTCATATAAATGTTTTGACACTTTTTTATTAACAAATAAACAATTTTTATCTTACAAATCTTAGCTTGAACTAAATTTGAATAAAAATATTGTAAAAAATCAACAAACCTTGAGAAATTTTTAAGAAATATTAACTTTTTTTACAATTTTTATTCAGAATTATCTTGAATCTTTGAACTTACGGAATTCTATTTTAAAAAAAAAAAGAAATAACAAAATTATCCTTATAAAAGAATTATACCAATTTCATGAATTTAGTTAGCTACTTATAGCATACTAAAAATATTTAAAATACTATACAGTACATCAGACATAATATATAAAATTTTAAAAAATGAAATTCATGAACACTCTTTTTTTTCCCGATTATATTTTGAAAAATAATGCATATTTGGAAAGCATAAAGCCAAAAATTTTGTATTTTAATTTCATTTATAAGCCTGAAATTGTGAATAGTCTAACAATACAATCATATTAAAAAATGCTTAAAATACTTAACAAGGCAAATAATTGGATGTAGAGCCAGCCAATTTAGTAGCAATTACCCTTCAGGTGCAAATGAACACATTTAAAAAAAATTCAAAATTTTAACTAAAAATTAAATAAATTTTTAACATAGTTTTTTTCAGATTATATTGTCACACACGGAGAGAGAGAAATACTATTCTAATTTTAAATAGTTTTTACAATATCTCTCTCCATAGTTTTAGTTACTGCATTTATGCACACATAATAACTGAAAATAATTTTTTTCAAAACACACACACAAGTCTAATACTTGATTATGTTATAATGTTACAAACAAAAATATTTATTTTATTGTTATTTTTTCAAAATTAATAATAAATTGAAATTACCAATAAATAAATT
Organism: Argiope argentata; assembly: GCA_026289955.1. NCBI lineage: Eukaryota > Metazoa > Arthropoda > Arachnida > Araneae > Araneidae > Argiope > Argiope argentata. Next base: position 3,111,133 of record JAOUZG010038029.1, on the reverse strand, counting down.
TCAAATTATCATCTTTTATAAATATTTATTTTATTGTTATTTTTTTCAAAATTAATAATAAATTGAAATTACCAATAAATAAATTTCAAATTATCAATAAATTGAATAGATTTAAAGCTTGCCAAAAATCATAGCATACAGCTTCAACCACAGCATGAATTAAAGTTCGGGAAGGGGGGACAATTAGTCTTCAAGCTATTATATCATGGCATAAAAAAGTTTCAAAATAAAGAGAAAAAAAATGAACTTGAAAGTAAAATTCTTCTTGTATAAGAATTCATTAGTGAATTGATAGCTGCAATTAAACTCAAAGAATGTATACACATGCAGATGGAAAAAAAAGTTATAAAATTTGATAAGAGAATATATGATTATAAAAAAAAATACATAACTCTTGTATTTTATGTGTTTAGCATGGAAAGTATTATCTTTTACAATATTTTTTTTTTTAAATTACATAAAAGTGGAGAAACCATATTTGAATCAAATGAAAAAATGATGAATAAATAAGCATTAAAATATAGTACTAATTCATAAAAACTTCCTAAATTACTTTTACATTTAAAGAAATTTGATACATTAACTAAGCAAATATATTTATCTATTTTTTTTTCTCTACAGTGAAATTCTGGAAGGGAAAATAATGGAAGATAATAATTAAATTAAGTTACTTATGTTAATTTAATAAATATATAATATTTATTAATAATTAAACAACGATTTATTGATTCTTTACTTACAGAAAAAATAATTGCAATAAAATGTAACAATTTCCTACTAATTATGTATAAAGAATTGAAAATTACAAAGGAAATATATATTTAAAATCAAAACTGTTTAAAGAGAATATTGTTTAAATTTTACATCTGAATAGAAACCATAATAAATAAAAAGATAACAGAATAATAATTGGAAAATTAAAATCTAAAATGGGATTTCATAAATTAATATTAAATTCATAAGCAGTTTAAACAATATATGAATCCAATAAACTTTTTTAAAAAAGAGACTTTTTTTAATCTTCAAAAATTGATCAGTAATATTACTAAGAATAAGATTTTAGGAATAATTAATAGTTAATAATTTAACAAAAAAAATAGTTTCATATAAAAAAAGATTAATTTATTGTTATTGCTGCTATTTATTGATGTATTTTTTCCCCAATGTTACTATTTTTTTTTATAACTGTGATATTAAAGGACAGATTTGTATGCCTGATATTCTTAATTAAATAAAATTAAACCTTTGCAAAAGAATTTTATACGTAAAATTTCACATAAAAATATCTTAAGAATTTTATAAACCGTTTTAAAAAATATGGAAATAATTCCATCGCAAAGTATGAGTAATTCATACTTAATTAAGCAACTCATATGAAAAAAATCAAAAATAGATTAAATATATATTTCAATTTTGAATGCACAAAGTCTACTCACCTTTGGAATGCTCTCTAGTATACAATCTCCCAAGTAAGCCATGAGGTTTTCTGTTGTAATGAAATCAGCCAATGAGGGAACTGTGATTCGACCTTTCATGATCAATACATTTGTTATCGCAATCAATGGACATGGACCATTTTCATTCTGTAATCATCAAAAAATATATATAAATTAAATTTTTATCTAGTAAAAAAAATAGTGCTGACCCAATATGAGCTCTCTGTTCAAAATATTAAGTTTCTGTGCATTCATTTACACACACACAAAAGAAAAAAATAATCAGTATTTTTCAGTTATCAGGACACACCCCATTAACAGAAAAATCAGCATCAGGTTCCTTTATTGTCTATCAAAAATTAAAAAAATATATATTTATTATATAAAATTATAAAGCAACAAAAAGAGAGAGAAGCTTAAAATTTGATGTATCATGCTGAAATCTTGAACTTACATTGGTGTATCTTTTTTATTGTATGAAAAACATCTTTAACATCAAAAAATTAAAATTATAAAATGTATATATTCCTACTTAAATTGTAGATAAGTGTGTATTTCCTAGGGCTCAATTAAGTCAACATTTAAAATAATAAGGATATGGAATGCTTCTTCCAAACTGAATGAAAGAGAGAAAACTCGTCAAATAATTTCTTAGTATAATAAGATAAAGAAAATAGATTATTTTTTTAATTTGTTTGTAGTAATAAGAAATAAGTATTAAAAAAGAATATCTAATGTCTGTAGATTAAAACAGAAGTTCAAAAATATTGTTATCCATTACAATACAACTATTTAAGTAAAAATGAAACATTCATTTACTCTGCAAAATAGCTTAAATAAATAAAACATATTCTACATAATATTATGTAATATTTTCTGGCATGTGAATCTTTTTTTTCTTTCGTTTTCATCTGTCTTTTTATTTCCTCAAAGCTTCTAACCTATGATTTGATACCCAGAAAAGAATGTTAGTTAAGTGTACAAGAGATTAAAACAAATACATATAACTAATGTTTTGAAAAATAGTCTTTACATGAAATGTAAACTACTTACTAACTTTTTCTGATATAAAAATCAATAATAGTCATTCATTTTAATGCCATTATCAAAGTAAATTGTAATTACAGATACACACATTTCTATTCTTTTCTCCTCACTTAATTTACAATTCTAAGAATTTTAAAACAATAAATATTATTACTCAGATATATGCACAAATCTCGGATTATAAGAAAATTTTCACTGACTGCCAAATTTAATTCGATAATTTTAAAAAAATGCAAAACTTGTCTTTAATAAATATGAAATATAGTGAAATGAGTTATTTATAATAATATTTTAAGATGTTTATAGCATAAACATAATTATAAAAATTAGTCACTCATGCTTTTTGGAAGGATTGACTTTCAAGTAGAGTTAATTTGACTTTTTTGACACTCTGAGCTAAATTATAGCACAGTTCTCCTGTACTATTAAGTATTTGTAATTTGATCATAAAGCAGTTCTTTCAGTCTATATCTTACTAGCTGGGCAGTTAAGTTTATGAACAGTATTTTTGATTATAAATAAAATGAAAAATTGGATATACAACATTTTTTAAATACAGAATATGATCAAAGGTCAACAATAACTTTGAATAATTTGCTTTAAAAATTAATGAAACTACTGATATTATTGAATTCTCTGCAATAATTATTTATGTAAAATACGCTTGGGAAAAAATTCAGGAAGTTTTTTATGCTGTGAAAAAAATTGACAAAATAACATGAGGGGAAAATATATTTGAATTATAAACAGATATTTGGAAATGAATTACCTAAAATGGAATGCTGTGGCACAGTTTGCTTTGATAGTGCTGCAGCATTAAAAAGGAGATAATGAAGAATTAAGGAGATTAATGAAGAAAATTTCTTTCTATATAGTATTAAAACATTATATCCTAACAATGACAAATGTTACAAAGGACAATGAGAAATATGCAAGATAATCTTATAATAATTAATTAATTATATTTAAAGCAGTAGCATAAGCAGTTGAATCCTTTCAATACTCTTAACTAGTTTCTGTTTAAGATATTATTACAAAAGACAGCAGTCAGATGGCTCTTGTAAAACAAAATATGATACACTTTATATATGAGAAAAGAAATGTATGTCCTTTTCAAAAAGGGAGAAAGGTCATATTAAAAAATTCATTCATTAATGATGACTGGTTTAGAAAATGTAACTACATGGTTGACATTTTCGAAAGAAAGAGAGACTTAATTTAAATTTAAGTCCTGGTAGAAATAATAATAAATCAAACAGTAAAATTAAAGCTTTTAATAATAATTTGATAGGTCTGGGGTCATTCCAGATCAAATTAACTCAAACAAAATTTACTTCAACATTTTCAGATTTTTATGAAATTTTGTGAGTATATGTAGTATTTATATAGATTAGGAAAAATACCAAGTTTCATCTAGATAAAACAATTCAATTTTTAATTACATATTACACTGCCAAGTCTACAGATAAGGAAAACTAAAAAAAAAATCTTTAGACAGATATTGGAAATTACAGTAGAATAAATTTATTTATTTATTTTTGATATATGGGTCATTTTCAAAAAATTTGCCAATTCACTGTCCGGGCTATTTTAGATCTGTTAATTATTTTTTATATTTATTTAAACAGAAAATAAGTGTGTATTTTTGTTTATTGAACTATTTTCTACAGGATTGTTAAAAAATTTAACCATTTTTGGGATTATAACACCAAAAAAAACTAAACATTGACTAGGAAACTGGCTTTTTTTTGCTGTCCGAAGTCCATTTTCTCAATGTTAACTTGATTTTTCAAAAACTAATTTACATTATTCATATAAAGAAATAAATGTTACTTATTATATATGGAATTATCTACCATATGTAGATATTTTTAAAACAAAAAACATATTATTAAGTGTCAATATTGAGTTGTAAAGGCCTGTCCTAGAACTGTGTCATGAGTGTTACTGTTTTTTGTTTTAATTATTTAAAAATAGATGGCACTGTGATCTACAAGCTTTTGGTGTTTATTACTCTTTCCCTAAACTAGTGCAACACAGTACATGTGCATTTGTTGAATTTTGTTGATTGATTTAAGAAATATTGGGAAAAACAAGGCAAAGAAAGGTGAGTATTTTTATTAATCATCATGAGTGTTACCTTACTTTTTATAACTAATTATTAGATAAGATAAGTTTATTTTTAATATGTAATTAGAACATGAATTTGTTATTTATTAAGCCTAACAAGTTGCTTCTGTATTGACTATTACTATGGAATAAAATTAGTATAGTATACTTTTGTCATGAGTGTTACTTTTCTATGGGTAACACTCATGACAAATAAGTAACACTCGTGATGAAATTGTGAAAAATCAATTTGTATGAAATTCAATTGCATATTTGCCCAAAACCAAAAGTAACAAATAAAGATTTTTTTTTAAGTATGTTTGATTGTTATTTTATAAAAATCTATGCATCATATTTGTTATTCTAACAGTTTTATTTCTTGAGGACTAAAAATATTTTTTCTTTTTTAAGATGCCACCATGCAAAAAAAAAAAAAATGAAAAGGCATTATCAGCAGCAGAAAAGCAAAAAAGATACAGAGCAAAAAGAAGACAAGATGCACAGAGAGAATCTTTATATAAAGAAAAACACAAAATAAGAAATGCAAAGAGAAAGAAAGTTAGTGAAATGACTAGCCGTGAACACAGGCAGGTAAAGAGAAGATGGAAGATTTCTACTGCAGCTTCTAGAGAAAGAAAAGCTTTGAAAGCTAATTTTGAATCTCCCTCACAGTTAAAAAGCACACCAGTTTCTGCACAACTAAAAAGCAGACAGAAAGGACAAGGAAGAAAATGTATCTTAAAAAATAGATCTAAAACTGTAAGATTAAATACAAAAATGAAAGAAAAAAATACAGGAGTTGCAGAAGTTATTAGATACACCATCTGAAAGTTCTGCCTACTGCAAACCTGCATGTATTGACATCCTACTTAGCTTGTGATAAAAACAACTTTAACTGTATGTTCAATATATGTAAGAGTTGTAATCATAATACAATCCCAGTATTAGTTAAAGATCTGGACAGTAATACAACCTGGAGAAAATGGAGCAAAGTAAAAGAAGAAAGATATAGAACAAAGGATGGAAAAAAGTCATTGTTTTGTGTAAATGTGCAGAAAGTTGTAACACTTCATGGAACTGTTAATGAATTGAACAATTCCTTCCAAAGCCTGATGAAAGCATACAAATCCCATTGTTATAAAATAAGACATCAAAACAAGTCTTTTAAGGAATGTAAAGAACATTTATCTGATACTGAGGCTGCAATAATTATTGATTTTTCAGAAAATTATAATTGCAAACTGCATGAGGAGATACAGAGTTACCACTTTCGGGCTTCACGACATCAGGTGACTCTTCACACAGGTGTGTTATATATGAGAGATAAAAGCCCTTTCTCTTTCTCATCAATTTCCCCGAGCAACGAACATGGTCCACCTGGAATCTGGGCTCACCTCGAACCTGTTTTGGATTGGTTAAGAAAGGATTATCCAAATATACAAGTTCTTCACTTCTTTTCTGATGGGCCTTCTACCCAGTATAAACAAAAAAAGAACTATCTTTTTACTACAATGATCTTTGATTTTAAATTTAAAGCAGCTACGTGGTCTTTCTTTGAATCTGGTCATGGCTGGGGCAACGTTAAAGCGAACAGCAGATCAAATTGTAGCACATGGTACTGACATACCTGATGCTGAAACATTGTTCCATGTGTTACAAAATGAAAGATTAAAAGTGAAATTATTTTTTATACCTCAAGACAAAGTTGATAATTATTTTCAGCGAATACCATCCAATCTCATGACAGTCAAAGGTACTCATTCCATTCACCATTAACTACAAATTCCGAGGTATTATTTTACCGTGATGTATCTTGTTTCTGCATGGAAAATGAATGGACATTAGGAAAGTTTTGCAAGTGCTTCCAATCTTTTAAAAAGATTGTGCTTAAAGAAGGGGTCAAACAAAAAAGATCACCAATTTACAGCACTCATGATGATGACACTTCAATGTCTTCCATTGATCTCGACAGCCCAGGAGTTAGTGGCTGTGAATCTAAGCTTCAACCTGGTGCTTATGTGCTGATTAAAGTTTTTAGGGATAAACCAAATAAAGCACAGTACCAATATGTTGGAGTTTGCCAAGAATATGATGCTGTGGATGGAGAGCTTAAGGTTGCTTTTTTTAGAGTAACTGGTGAAAATGGGCAACTGTTTCGATTAATGGAGGAGGACATTTCATATGTAGAATTTGATCAGATTATAAGTATTTTGCCTAACCCCCAACTTGTAATGAAAGGCAACAGAGTTTATTATCGTTTCCCATTTCCAATTGATGTATTTGAAAAAGCATAACATGCTTTTATCTCTTTTTATCAAAGTGTTACCATTTGTGTCAAGAGTGTTACCATTTGTCATGAGTGTTACCTAGTAAATAAGCTCTAAAATAAAATAGAAAAAACCAAAACAAATCCATAATAACTCCACTAAAATTTGTAGAATACTTAAGAGTAACATATTTTCATAACAATATTACTTTAAAACATCTTTTCTATTTCATTTACAATAGTGACAGGTAGTAAAAATATGATATCGGGTAACACTCGTGACAATGAATATTGTGCATTTTTATTAAAAATTGATTATTTTTTTTTTTAATGTGATATAGTCAAAGGACAAATTTATTAATGAAATGTATCATTTTTGAAAAAATAAACCTTTTTATACTTTATAGAAATGTAGTCATGATGTCCAGTAACACTCATGACATTGAAGCTCAAAGATTTACTTTCAAAGTTAAAAATCTCTGGTTATATGATGAATTAAGCTCAAATATCATTGTATCCATAAAAATTGAGTATTTTCAGGTATATATCCAAAAATAAATTGAACAGTTGATGATTTTCAATTTTGAAATTTTTCAAATGCTGTTTTGGCAAATTTTTTGAAAATGACCCATATATACTATTTTTCAAAACTCAAAATTAACAATTACATTTTATCAAATTTTAAGGGTAATCAAAAGTATGTTAGGCTGAAACTTTTGATTATCGACATATTGAATAATAGAAAACAAGATTGAAACATTATTGAAAAAATAGAAAATAACAAAATCAAATAAATTTTGTAGCTTCAGAAAATAAACTAAATAAAATTCTATATCTTCAATAACTTACGATTAAACTAATTGAAATGAAACAAAAAAGCAACTTTAAAATTCTCTTTTTATTTATAAAACACATTAATTATTATTAAAAGAGTGCAAAATTAGCAGAGATCGTGTGACAGTTGTGTACTTTCAATTAAAAGAATTCTAAAACACTGTGACAAGATTCCGTTTCTTCTGAATCGGAATCCGATTCAGTACTTCCAATCTGAATTACTAGTTCATCTATCTACTAGTTCTTCTAAAACCCCATCTTTTTCCCAATACGAATTTTCAGCAAGTTTCAAGCAAAATTCTATAACATTATGCACAATTTTATGTGCTTGTGATTTTAAAGTCTCTCCATTCTTAAACCGAAAAGGCATTTTAAAGGATCTCAAAATTCAAGAGACAAAAATTATTAAATAATGAAATGCAGTTAATATTAACCAAAGAAAATTTTAATAAAATATAAAAGAAGTAAGCTAAGCAAATATAAAGATACGAGCACCTGCAGTAAAAGCGAGAAGACGAATGACCAATAGTTTTTTTATCGCTTTATTTTTTCGCCAAGATAAAGAATACCCCCGCAGACTTCCGTTCGATTCCACCCTCCTCCCTATCGATGCCTGTTTCTACAACGCCAGCCGTAACCATAGACGACTGTCGGCCAGAGATCTCCTTATGGACAGACAGTATATATATACACCCATCTAAAACATTTTTAAATTCAAGAAACACTGAGGCAATATGAATATCAGATCATTTTAATAAAAGTGAATCCTTTGACTTTTAATGAAGGAAATTTTGTTCTTCATTTTAAAACAATATATATCAAACAAATGGGGCTTTTTAAACTTTAATGAAAAACATTTTTACTATTTAATAATAACAGTTTACTTCAAATATATTGCTGTAATCTATCTCTAAATTTCTGCTAATTTATATTTTTCCGGGCACAAATAGCATTCTTGTGTTATTTAGCAAAGTACAATATATATATTTTTAAAATAAGGTTTAATTTTTTTTAAATAATTAATTCCTTATCATCCTGAATTCAGAGCAAGGCAATTTAGATCAATTTCACAGTATTTTAAAATATGCATTTAAAAAAATAAATTATTATTTTGATTTTCACAAAATATGTGGCATATTAGTTTATAACAAGTTATATGAAAAAAAGAATTTAAAAAATGTTAAAATATGACACACCTTCCCATTTTTTAGCTCAATTAGGAAAGTTCCAAGAATAAAAGAGAATTTCCATAGATAGTTTTGAACTAATGTATGTAATGGCCATGTTTTTGAAATGGATGTAATTCAAAACTAGTTGGCATATGTCAATGAAAACTGTCACTTTTTTCTAAATAATATACTTTTGTCAAATTTTATGAAAATCTAAGAAAGGTTTATATACTAGCAAAAAAAAAAAGTACCAACATAAAAATGTAATGCACCATTATAAATAGATGGTTCCTAATTTCAGTAATTCTGCAATTTATTATATTATAGGCCCAAATCCTAAGATAGATTATTTCAAGTTGATAAAACTTTCCGTCTGCTTTTTTGACCTTACAAAGTTAGAATGGCCAGCCTTCATTTTTAATTCTTTTTTTATTCACAGATAATTTGTTTCTTTTCTTACTCTGATATAGCTAAGATTTAAGTAAGAATTTTGCGCTGCAATTATTCATAATAAATATGATAACAAGAATAATTAGTATTTCCTCTCCTCCATTCTTAAATCTCTTTTGCAATTAGTGAAAACTTTTGTAAATGCACTTTAACATATTTGGTATTTTTAATGGCTCAGCTTTACTGTACGGTCACCCTTGGCGACTTTTTCAAAAGTTGGCGATAAATAAATTTTTTTGGCAACCTGCCGAAAATTGGAATTTTCCCAGAAATTGAGTTTTCCCATTTCGAACTTCGGTGATATATGGTGAAGTTGATTTTGTCTTAGCTCCCACGTTCTTTGAATTTTATTGTGATGGCTGCATGGGGAGAATGATGTTATGTGGTATGATGAGCATGTGAATTTAAGGTATTTGTATGGATTGGATGAAAGGAAAGAGACGTTTGATTTTTGTATGAAAGCGGGGTTGATTGCGAATAGGAATGAATGTCCGAAATGTAATAAAGATATTAAATTGGTTGCAAGGAAAGATGTTAGTGATGGTTATGAATGGAGGTGTAAATCTAAGGTGAAAGGAGAGGAACATGATGTTAAAAGGAGTGTTCTAATTTTTTGATGCTAATATGCCTTACATTTCTTATTTCCTAACATAACCCATAAAAGCTTTGCACTTTTATTTTGTTACAATCCAGAAGTTCGTTATTCCTCTCCGAAACTTTTCAGCCATTTTCTATGCTCTGTTATCATTGGTTCTCGCTTCGAAGTCGCCAGAATGGCGACTTTTGGCGGGATTTTGAAAAAGTCGCCAAGGGTGACCGTACAGTAAAGTTCTACCGCCATGCAAATTTCAAAATCCCTTGAATTGAATGATAATTAATTAAAAAATTTCATAAATAAAAGTGTTTAAAAAGTTAAAGAAATGAATCCTACCTGAGTAATTATTGGACTTTTGCATCCATTTCTTGAAATCCATTTTATTTGATATATTGAATCATTTTTATCATCTATCACAGAACTTTTGGCCTTCACAGGACTCTCAGTGGAATTGCTTTCAATGTTATCACCAGAAGTTGATGGAATTATTAGAAATTCATTTAAATCTGGTAGAGACTCTGCATTTTCATTCACAGTTGAAGGCAATTCTACAGAATTTTCTCCAACGGACATTTCTGAGTCAACTGAAACAACACTTTTCACTTGATCCTCAATGGAGGCAGCCATGAAGAATATTTGATTATTCAATAAAGGTAAATGTCAAAAAATTCACTCGCATCACTAACATGAACTAGTTAATACGGTTATTCACTTATAGATACTAATACAATCTGAAATTATATTTCCGTGATTAAAAATCGTACGACAAAAAGTATCAAATTATCTAAATTTAAGCTGAGGTAAAGAAAATAATCGATGTTAAGTGGTAATTAACAATGACTAATCAGTTTTCTCTAGGATCAAGAATCAATGACAATTTAGAAAAAATATGCCTTAGGCACATATCAAGTCTTGACAACATATATTATGAGTCAAAATCACAGGCCTTACTTGTAAAATCACATAACATAGAGAGGTCGAGAAAAACCGCTTAATCATCAAACTTTTTAAAAATTGCAATTTAATGTATCTATTAAGTATGAAAAACTACCCTACTTTCTATAATTATGAATTGAAATTCACCAAAAATGTACAAAATTTTGATGAAAAAAACCTCATATCAATGAAAACGTCAAACTTTTGTCATCAGTGGTTTTCTGGGACAGCAGATGGTTTCGCAATACGCCTACATATAAATTTTAGTTATAGCATAATAAATCACAAAAAATTAACAGGTTACATTATAAAAACATCATAAATATCGAAATTGAAAAATAATCAAAATTATAATGAGTTGCGTGCTAATTTTTGTAATGTCATGGAACTTAAGTGCCAAATTAAACAATATTTAAAAACATACGAAATTATCGCTACAGTCACAGTCACATGCTGATTGGCAATCTAAAAAAGTAATGACGACATAAAATATTGCCGCTGAATAACATAAAAAGTAGTGAAATTCAAGATTTGTTAAATTAAAACCGATACTACTTGAAACAAACCGGTTTCGATTTATTAGTAAACTTCACTGTTGTAAATTTTTCATTAAATTTTTTGGTAAAGTTGTGAAAATAATTAAAATAAAATAGGATAATTGTCATTTGAATAAAAGATTTTTTAGGCAGAAATTTTCCGACAGAATAGCAAAACATTAACGACGAGGAGGAGACAGGAAACAAAATGTTTCTGATTTTGCTTCCAAATAGCGCACTATTATTAATTTCATATTTATGCTAGAATAACTAAGTATTTAATGCCTAATTTAATTATAATAATTTACCATTCATATGGCTTCTAGGAATAAAAATTGTACAGTTGAAAAATCTTGACAATTCTCAGAAATTTTTAAATATAAATATTTTTGTAGCTACAATTTCGTGTTTGTTAAATCTTCTAACTAAATCAGTTATAAGTTTCTTTTAAAACACGAATTGCCTTGAACAATGCAAAGAACTCAAATTATCTAAAATTCATGCAAATCTCTTGAACATTCCAACTGTGTTATAAAAAGATTTTCCCTTAAAATTGACTTGCCTCAAAAGATTAACAGTAAAAAAGGTTTAGTTTGAAAACATAATCTACATTATTAAAATAAATTTCAAAATGTAAAAGTTGAAGAAACTTAAAATTACATTCAACTATAGAACTTTATTATCCTTATTCCCTTAAATTATAAAATTGCCTTTAATTATATTAATCCCTTCTACCTATCTTTCAATATATCAGCCAAGTTACGATGATAGGCATGCATTCATAATTCAAACAGCTTTTCATGCCACATATGAGCAAAGGAATCTTCGAAATTAGATACAGCAATAAACCAATTTCCTAAAAATTCAATTAATTTCTTTTTCATATTTGAAAGCAAGAAATTTACATGTGGTACGAGGAATAAAATTTTAAAAAAATAAAGGATAATCCTTTAATCATAAATTTGTATAAAATTATATACATTCCAACTCATATTTTTGGTGTAAAATAGTTAAACTGTACCAATTTTCAAAATTTCAATTCATCCCAATAACTTTATGTAGTTTAATTTTTTTTAAAAAAGTTCTAATAAATGGAAAAAAATCAATGACATTTTATAATGAAATTCATAATGAATGACATAAAAAACATTTTATGATAAAAAAAATACACTATATGAAAAAAGGTTGTCTTTCTTCTTAAAAAAATCTATTATCTAAAACGCATACAATAATTATGAATAACAAAAATATTAGGATACTTAAACAAAGGAATAAATATTACGTTTTTGATATATTGAAAAAAAACCGCATATAGATTTTTATAATGTTTGAGTTTTAAAAGATATTACATAAGTAATATTTATGTGCCTATATAACGGCAAAACCTCTTGTCAGCGGCTCTCTAAAGAAATAGATTGTTAAGTAGTAATTGTTCTTTTGTACAACAGTAACCTACCAATATTTTCCGGTCAGGGGGAATGGCATAGTCAGTTGTGTAGTTCGCCTTGGAAAAAGGGTTTTTGATGAGTGAGCTAGCAGCTAGACAGACTCAAGGGTCCATATCCTCAAAAGCTACTGCATCCCTCCTTCCGTTGTAAAGTGGAACACGAGAACAATAACCTAATTATTTAGATAAATAAAATCTGGTATATATTTTTGTTATTAAAATTGAAGCTTTGTGCCAAATTTCGATTTGAATTGATCAGAAAGGAAAACGTCCAAAATGCATATTCAATTTTATTCATTAGGAAATGAAGCACGAAACGTTTTTGTGCGACACCTTAAAGCAATATTCAAGAATAAAAAAAGCTTATTTGGGGGAAGACAAATCTCATTAATAAGTACTCTTGACAACAACTGATTCGATTGAAAATTTAGGGGACTACAGAAGGATCTTTTAAGTGTAGAACTAGCTTAGTTCTAATAAATGAAAAAAAATTAATGACATTTCATAATGAAATTCATAATGAATGACATAAAAAACATTTATATATGTTCTCAGTATGAATCTGATTAATAATTTTTAGGATGCTCTAATACCGGGATGGCAAAAAAAATGGCACACGGCATAATATTTTGGGCATGCCAAAGATGAAAGCGGTGTGCATGTGACTTCATTTGATAAACTGAATGCGGTCCAAGGTGAATGATTAGATTCCAGTCTGAAACATTTAATGTAATAATATGCTTGTTTTAATTCCTCTGACTTGTCTTAATCTCCGTACTGATTGCATCAGTTGTTGCATTATGTGAATTTTTTATCACGAGGTTTGAAAAAAGAATAATCTAAAAATATTGATAAATCACATAATATTTTTCAGTTTTACCTGAATGAGAGCTGATCACTTAAATAAAAATTAAAAATAATAATTGCACTTAGTCTAACATGCCATTCGAAATAATCTGCTATATTACAGTATTTGTTTTACAGTTTATCTATCATCACTTGTATTTTCAAACTTGCACTTAGTTTTACCATTATAAAATCGGGTTGAAGATGAGGTTGAAGGAAATTGTCAGCATGAGAGCAGGTAGAAAAAGGTTCTAAAAGACAGAAAAAACAATTTTTTTTCTAAAATAAAAAAATTGTTTTTCCAAGAAAGGCACCTAGGTAGATAAACTTAAAAAGCAAAAATATTAAATATACAGTCGTATGTGAAAAAATTAAACAAAAAGTGTACTCGAACCGAGGACTCATAACACATGTGTCTTTCGACTGCTAAACTGTATTGGGCACATTTCGAAGTGGAAGTTCAGTACTCTTATCCTAATAGTTGGTTATACTTATTCTAACAGCTAATTATAAGAAAAATATTCTATGTGTCTAAAAGTACAAGGTATGTCGAGAAATACCATGTAAATAATAAAATTCAAAAAGAAAATCTTAT
>JAOUZG010038029.1:3042277-3056867 GCA_026289955.1 Argiope argentata | reverse complement strand
TTGGTTTCAAATAAGAAAATTTTTTAAAACCTAAATACATTTATTTATCCATTAAAACAATTATCCTCTTCTATACTTAATATATGTTACAAGAAAGATAAGTAAAGGCATTAGAAGTACTTTTATTGCAAATAATGGTAAAAAAATAATATGGAAAGATAGTTAGAAATATGATGCATGCACAAAATGTCTCCAAGGCAGAATGTCAAAGATAATCCAATATTTTACATCGTAGAGGTACGAGGACATTCAAGACTGCTAGCCAATACTGATAGACTGTTTGATATTAGCCTATCAAATTTCATACATTTATGCTCTGAATGTGATAATTAGCACTTCGAAAAGATTTTTAAGAAATTTAATCGAAGGGAAATTTTTATGCTTATCTATAACTTCTAAAAAATTCTTGCATAGATCTAATTTTTTTACCAATTCAAAATTTTAAAAAAATAATATTTGTTTAATTATACAAATTAATTGTTACACAATTTCGTTTTTTATGTTGGCATTTTTTTTAAAAAAAATATCTCTTTAAATAATGCTCAATAATTGATTTCCTTGTTGCATTGAAATTCAAAACTATTTCACTGGTTCATCAAGTATTTGATCGTGAGATTAAAAGAAAAATATTCTTATTATTATTTTCTATTTTATTTATTAAAGGAATAAAAAAAATGAAATCATACATTGTTGCAAAAAATTGGCATGCAATATTACGCAGATTACCGATATCTGAAATTTTTATAGCATAATATGACGTTGTGGAACTCAGTTCATGGGCAATGCTTAGTTGTGAACATTAGACACGGCTTTCGTGGCAATCAGAAGTTACCGGAGAAATAACGGAATCGTGAGGTTCATATTATGCATAAGGGACGGAACTGTAATGAAATAAACTCATAACTCCCAACAAACTTGCTGGTCACCGAAGACGAATGTAAATATATAAAAGGAAACTGATGTAATCATAAAAATTAGTCGATGTCTGTAATTTTATAAATTTCTATGTAATGAATCATTCTCTTAATTTACCGCATTCGGCGACAAGTTCACTTAACCCTAAGATGGAGTAATAATG
Organism: Argiope argentata; assembly: GCA_026289955.1. Taxonomy (NCBI): domain Eukaryota; kingdom Metazoa; phylum Arthropoda; class Arachnida; order Araneae; family Araneidae; genus Argiope; species Argiope argentata. The sequence goes on along the minus strand of JAOUZG010038029.1, from coordinate 3,055,789 downwards.
CGATTTAGTTTTTCGATGTGATGACCTACAATACGTTTAAACTGGCACAATTGTCAAAAATTAGAATTAACTCGAATTTATTAGTTGTAATTTCAAAGTGACCAAATAAATTAGAGAAATAGATCCAGATTTTAAGACTGCAGAATTATATTACGATACCTTTCGAGAATGGAAGACTCAGACGACGTTTGATATCTAAGAGGATTATGAGCTTTTATATGAAATAGAGATTGGCAAAATCGGCGTAATGGCTGTGAATAGAGAACTCTGTCACGGTGTTTCTCCCTTGTTTCGGTAATATGTAAGGAAGTAAGGTTGTTGAAAATTGACTCCGAAAAATAAAAAGTATGAAGGGTAGGTGGCTATTAATGGCATGTTTATAATCGAAAATCAAATTCTTTCCAGCAAAGTGACAAAATTGGCAAAGTATTTCGCCCAGAAAAATGGTTCTTTGGTTTTATCAGACATTTTAAATATATAAATAACAAAAAGATTGATTACTTTAAATATAATTACCATGCTTTCACTCTTAGGACTAAAAATATGATGGAGTGTATTTCTGTCTCATCAATCCCTTAGGATAATAATGACACTCTCTACCTCAACCCTTCTGTATACAAAGTGGGATCGAGTCTTTTATATAAATTACAAATGAGCTGATTGGCATGAAATTTGCTTCATGTCTTTCAATTCCTCAAAGTAAAAATTCTGCGAATTTTTATCACAGCGCTCGGACCCTCAGGCGGAGAATGATCTGCTACCACTCATTTCTGGGTAAAGAGGAGCGAGTTGTTACCCTACAATTACGAAATCGGCCAATTAGATATAATTAGACCCGCATGTTTCAACCTGCCATTTAGAATATGGGAGAAGAATTCAGTCTTCTTGAATTATCTTCCTACTTCATCCCCTTCTGAAACGAGTGAAGGTGTGTCATTGAAGCATATTTAACAGATGAATCATCCAACACATGATTTTCAGATGCTTTAAATAAATGGTTGTGCAAAATAAAAATGCAAGAAATGCAAGAAAATTAATATGCTATGTAATCAAAAGAAAAAATCCCTTATACTTTTATTTATGAACTATATACATATTCAACATCGATCTAGGCAAAACTATTTTTCTTCTTTCTTTACAATTAAAAATCAGCAGTTAAAATAGTTGCTATAAAAATTTTATCATGTGAGAACATGATGTTGCTTTGATCACTTGGATTCTCAAAAAATTATGGACAAAGTCAAGGATTTTTAAGAAATTCAGAAAGATAGATTTTTTGATCTAGCATTAATAATTTTTAAAGAACGGCGCAAAGTATATTCAATATGAATGTAAACTTAAATATGTCTTTAAAAGATGAAATATGAAAGTTGTCATTGACAAAAATGAATGAGAAATCCCCGACTTTTCGTCAAAAGCAAATGTCGATTTTGAATTAGTAAATAAGAAAACTCAAAATAGCTTTTATGATCTATTATATTTAAGAAACCCTTGTTATTCAAATTTTCTATAACCTGCAATCAAATATTCTGAATTTAGTACTTACGTTTTGAATCAATGATATGGAAAACAATCATTAACATTAGAAAGAAAGAAAAATCATCTCTATTATTTCAAAGTTTATGTATATAATTAATGTTTAAATAATTACACTTTGCCATTGTTGCATGACAGAGATCCGCATGAGAACCTTATTATCTTTTAAAAGTCTACTGGTTTTTATTCCTTAATTGGAACTCTTTATTATGGCTTTTTTAATGACTTTTCATGTTTTTTCATCGTTTTACCAATGGCTTTTTGTGTCAATTTTAAAGAAACAATTTTTGTTAGACTTTGAATTAGAGATGAATAAGTTTGGCTCTGGTGCCTATTGGTTCTTGTGCCATAAAACTTCAAACCAGCCAACCAATAACTCTTTTAAAGGGAAACTGCAGTTAATATCTTTCAAGATGTTAAGAAGCATATTGGCATTGGTTAAGAAGCATATATTCAAGATGTTAAGAAGCAAAAACTGGCGTATATACGCCAATTTTTGTTCATATCCGATTAAGGATGTAGAATTTTATAAGATTGAAACATATGAAGAAATAAACAAGCGTATTTTCAATTTTTTTTAATAGATTAGCAATAATAATAATGCATAAAATAATAGCCCGGAAAAATAATCTTAAATAAAATAATAAGTAAAAAATGAAATTTACAATCGCAAATTTCAAGTTATCACGTGAGAACGTTTTTATTTTTCAGTCATTATTTGTGTGTCTTAGTTTATTTAAGTCATTAAGTAGTTTAAACCTAAGTGTAAAAGCAAAACTGGTATAAGTGGGTCAACCTTTTGAAAACGTAATAATAACGCGGTACTGGTTAAATCAGGTTAGATACATATATATGATTATAAGATGCTGATGAATATTGCCATTTATACTCATTGTCTACGCGATTTCGAGCTTCAATTATTCGTTACCTTCGATTATCCAAAACCCTCTAACGAAAACAACATCATGTTCTCACATAATAATAAACAATTTAGTAACAGATAAAATATTCGGCCTATATTTAACAAATTAGTAAGTGTGTAAAAGCTGTCTTATGATCATTAATGTTTTTTTTTTCGAAGTTCCCTTTATTTATTATTATGGTACAAATGTTATGATTCTAAAACAACCGGAGGAAAACAGCGAAATGACACAGGAAAACACTTAGTTTCTCGAATCTGCCTCCGTTTTTAAATGAGTTTAAAACAAGGAAGTGAACGCTTTCGGCCTTAATGATAGATAATAAGACTTTTCGATTATGCAGAAAATATTGGTTTGATCTCTGGGGCCGATGAAGGCATTTCTATAATGTCACGTTCATTATACGCAAAATTATTTATTTTTCACTGTGCTATCTGAGCTTCCTTATTCACGAGAAGAAAAACAATAGAGCATAACAACGAGACAGATAAAGTAAAATCATAACAGCGCGATTAAATACGAAAGTTATAAAAATCGTAGGGTATGTTTTGAAAAAATATATCGGAGAAGGAATTGTTTTAGCATTGTTTACGTGTTCCAAAAAATTTATGTGTGTTATTCTTGCGATTATTATGCTGTTTTGCATAATTCAATTTTCATCTTCTGTTGTTATGATTTTCAAAATATTTTATGTGAATATTTATTTATCCAGAATTGCAACCAAAGTAAAATTGGCTCACAATTAATTGGAGGAAAACGTATTTAGTATATATACAAATTCAGTTTTGAGGAAAATTTTTCATTTCTTGAGCCTTGATGAGAATTTTTATCTTCTGTTGGGAGTTTATAATATTTTACTTCTGAATATTTATTTATCGAATTTTTCAACCAAAGAAAAATTTCCTGAAAATTAATTGGGGAAAAATAAATTCTTTATTTTATAAAAATATTGAAAGCGCATTTGGTATAAAATGTAGAAAGGTTTTGATGCGCAGTCTGCTTTAAAACTCCGAACAAACTTTTACAGATGACGGGACACACTTCAAAAAACTTGATCGTAGTTAGGAGATCCTATTTTTCCATAACTGGGCGTTCGTTTTTTCCTGAATTTTTCCAAAAAATTCGAATCCGATATTTTGACGAATCTTCGTTTCAGATTTCTCCCAGTATTAAAAAAATATTTTTTGAATTATGTCTGTCCGTCTATGAACGAAATACTCAACAACGATGAAATTCGGTCTACGGATTTTATATTAAACTCTTAGATTCTATCAAATTTTGAACAAAAGCCATTCCAAGGAATTCTGTCTGTTTGTTTCGAGTACGAGTGAGTTTGATACAAAACGTAAAAAGCCAGACATATGAAATTTGGTACTCGGATTTAGAGTCTAAAATGTAGATGTTTATCATATTTTCAACTAAATTCGTGAAGGAGTTCCGTCTATACTCTTGTATTCCTGTAAACGTGATAGTTCAAAGAGGCAACGATTTAGATAAACGGAATTCTGTTCTAAATTTTAGTATTTTAAGTGCAGATTCTTATCAAATTTTGAATTAAATCTTTCCAAAGGTTGACCTTTATTGGTCTGTACTTCCGCATACCTGTAAACTCAATAAATGGGATTTGGTATGCGATCTTTTGGCTAAATTTGTAGTTCTATGTCAAATTTTGTATTGAATAGGTTGGAAAAGAAGCATTAAATTTTTCGACATTTGTGTAATTATGGATAGGGTCACGGAGGCCTGGTGGTAGGTTCTCAGCTTCTGAACAGGAGGGCTTCAGGTTCGAAATCCCGTTCCACAGGAGAACCGTCGTATAAGCGGGTCTGGTGCACGCTAAATTGAATGGGGCCAAACGTCTTCCCTCTGCCGTGGGGTTGAAGTTTATAGAGGGTATGCTGGCTCTGGTGTCGTCCCCGTCATCTGAATGCGGCTATTAAAACAATAAATTCCATCCCAGAATAGCTCCAGTTTTGCTTTAAAACGGAACGTTAATAAAAATAAAAGAAATCACAAATAATTGCCAAAGAAGCTACAATCAGTAAAATTTCTGGCTTCATGCTCAGTATCTAAGTATTTCTCATCCATGCAATGCAGAATATTCTCGTCCTTATCCACGGATTGCAGTTTTTTACGACCAGCGTCCTGGCATAGGGGTAGCGTATCTTTTCCGTGAGCTGAGCGTGCCGGGTTCGAGGCCCAGTTCGGGCATGGTTGTTCTTCTGCGTTCTATCTGTAAGGTGTGTAAATGTGTCCCCTGGAAAAAAGGGCTGTACAAGCGAATGAGATGAGTGACTAGATAAGTCGTAATATTAGACCTAGTTGACTCTACTACAAACAAGAGACGCTGATTGGGCTTAAATCACTGATTGCCTCAGCGAACTTGTCCACGGTAAGTGCCATAAGAAACAACAACAACACAATTTTATACTAGGAGGTTGATTAGATTGGATGTGAGGGTTTGGGAGTGACCATCCTTTCTAGTTTAGAAATCTTTCCAGAATTATAGAATCCAGTTCCAATATATTACTGAGTGCTCAAATGATTCCACCACGACGGAGTACATCCTCCCTCCTCTAAGAATGCATTGATTGCAAAATAGACATAGGGAATCAAACATCCTTTTGCCAATATTGTATAGTCTAAAGGCTATTGTACGTCTTCGTGTGCTGATCTCTTTACATGATCCAGTTATTCTCCATTACTCAGTTACTCTCCATTATTAATGTATTTATCGAACTGAATATGAAATGGTCATTGCATCTTTATCAGGTAAATCCATTATGAATAAAAACGTCCTTTTGCCAATAGTGCATCAAGTCTAAAGGATATGCTACGTCTTCTTATATTACTCTCTTCATCTGACTATAGTTCAAAAAGTATAGATTCCCTTCAAATTATATCTTCTCTGATATATAATCCGAATCCGTATCCGAATAATTATTCCGAACCAGAATCCGAATAATTATTTTTAAACCAGAATTTGATTTAAAATAATTAAAATATAATTGAAAGCATTAGTAACAGATATGATTCACAGTTTTGCGTTAAAAAGTCCCGAATATCACAGTAAAATTAGTTAATGAAGACGTTAGTTAATGATTAGTTAATGAATTAGAAGAAGAAATTAGTTAAGAAGTTTTAAATACTTACCTACAATTAAAATTAGTGCGTCATTTAAATTTGAAAATAAAATTCCACGAATCAAGGAGCTCTGTTAATTAAAATCTCTTGTCTTTTCTCTAAGAAAAATAATGACGTATCCGAATAATTATTTTCATCAGTATAATTATTACTTTTTGCTGAAAATTGAACCCAAGTTAGTCTAAAGATGCCATTCGTTCTGCGGATTGTTTTCTGTTTATAGCCTCTTCTCCTCTTATTTATATAATGATTGTTTTTGTTGCATTTCACTGCTACTGCTAAAACCTATGTATGCTTCTCTTGCGAATGGCAAAGAACGGTCTTGGATGTGGTCAGAGTAAATGACAATGGCAGAATAAAATATCTCCAATTTTAGATGGTGTCAGTGGTTCAGAAATGATGGGAAATTTTATTCAATTTGACTATTAGTTCACACTCTTCCTATATTTATCTTGTTCAAATTTTCAATAGTTTATAAAATACTTTTTACTCATTCACTCGAGTTCATATGCATTTCTTAAAACTGGCAGTTAATGACACTTGATATAAAGCAGTTTTTTTGCAAACATTAATTAATTCATTACATTTAATTAATTTTCAATACTTTGAACAGAGTTTTAGCATTTTGTAATGAAAATTGAAATTCACAGGCAATATCTCGATCTGTAAAATGCAAGGATTTCAATATTTTTCGCTTGAAGGTAAAGATTGAGAGCTCAGTTCTTGCGAAAATCAATCATTTTTTGATAAATCATTTACATTAAGTGTAATTGAATAGAAAGTAATTAAAATAAAAAAATTCTTTGTTGTCCTCAGTAGGAATCGACACTTTTTTTATATGACTTGTTTTTTTTTTCGCAATTTTTCTTGTTTGATTCTTAGAAAGTGGTATAAATCACTTGCGTAGAAACTTATCGTCTCTGCGTGACGAATGTTATGCAGCTTAGAGCAATGTTAAAGCATTTCGTTTCGTTTTATCAAAAAAAAAATATTCTTTCAGATGCTATAAGACGTATTTTAATTTTAAAGTATCTTTTTTTCTTCTTTTTTTCAAATTTGAGGGCTTTGTAGATTAGTGACAATAACCATCAAATGTGTGTTTTAAAAAATCTAATTTTACATTATTTTTTGATAACTTAATAAGGAATTCGGTTAAAGTCTGAAAAATTTATATGCTAATCCTTTTCACTATCAAAGTTTTCTTGTGTTTTGTAATCACAGCTTCTCTGTGAAATAAAAATTATTTCGAAATTTCAGACTTATGCCTTGAGATTTCATTGGGAAGTAATTCAGGCCTTTTAACATAACTCACAGATGAGATTAAAAAAAATCAGGAAAATATAAAGTAGGAAAATGACGAGCGGAAATGCAATAAAGAACAGGAATATAGTCTTCACCTTAACCGTACCTTGGAGTTTGATGCCTTATTTCACGGAGTACAAGCAACAATGTTATATTACCCCATTCTGATATGCGAATTTTTAAAAAGAAACTGCCAAAGTGTTCAAGGTCATACAGTCATTGGACGCTTCATATAGAGCCACTAAAAGTTTATCCAATTACCTCTCACGTACCATGGATTACGCCATATTGTGCAATATCCAGTTTCCCCCAAAACTCTTACCTCCCCTATGAACTCAGACAGACAGGAAACCCTAAAGCAACTGTTGCTTCCTCTGTTCCCAATGTCAATGTCGCCCCCGGCCGAATTCCTTTTCAATAAAGTGTTAAACATAGCTGCCAGAATATTAATCCTTCCTTTCAAAAGCTGTTTTTCAGGTTCCTTTCAGTTTGGGAAAAGGAATCCTTTAGACCGTCCATTCATATAAAGCATACGTGACAAAATATCTTCGGAGACGTGATCTGGAAAATGAAAAAACATTTGATAGTATTCATTTTGTAATATTTTAAACATTCTTAAGATGCTGGAATATGCAACACAAACGATAATAATGCTAAGATACAAAGTATTTTCATTCTATTTAATTAAAAAAAGCAAATGAAAAGATAAATATGCCAAAAAAATTATGAAATAATGAGTAATGAATCGTTATAAAATGAAGAATGGAGGGGGGTGTACCGAAATTAACAAACCTCTCCATTGGCACGAAACAATCGAAAATGTTGTTCAGTCTCTGCCGTTTCACACTCTTAACAGAGATCTGTGTCATTGATGGTTTATATTGCTGTTCGATTCACGATATGGAACAATACCACTTCTGAGCATAATTATATACTTTCCCCTCAGCAAATTTGGTACCTTTTCTTCAGAATTATTTGTTCTTTCGGAGTTTTATTTTCTTTCATTAATGAGTTACCTGAAATGCGCATGAAATGTGATCCCAAACTATTAGAACGGTGGAGTATGTAGGATGCATTTGATTAACATCTCAACAATTCTCCTTTTTTCTGTAGTCTTTTATTTTTGAATTTGTAAAGAGATTTAATGAACATATATTTCTGTCATTCAAATCGTGTTTCCTCGTTTTCATTAAAATGAATTCTTTCTTTATACTTCCATGCAGTAGCCTTCTTCTCATAACGATATATTATATACCAAACTGCATTTTATATCTAAAACTGTTTTCTTATATCGAATTATACTTCCACTTTACGGAATAAATACTGCTGCTACTGTTAGTTTTCTTATTTTTGTACGAGTCAGTATTCAAAATTATCACGATTGTGTCACCAAAAAAATAACAATGAATAATTATCGTATCAAAATTAATAATACGGTCAAAATTCAATAACTCGTGATAGTAAACACATTTAAGAAACCTTATCAAATAGCGTAAATTTCATTATTTAAACGAGCCAATGCAGTCATCTTTTATTTTTTCAGTCAACCTTTGCATAAGCTGTAGCCCAATCAATCATCGTAATTACGGCTGCTTGATAAGAATGTATTGTTAACTAGAAATACATCATGGGCATAATTATATTAGTTACGATCTGTCCATTATTTTTACTCCGATTGAGAATCAAACAATTGCTATAAAATAATCTTAAAATTATCACAATAAAGTAATTGTTATATGTTCGTCAAAGTAATTATTTTTGACTAACAATATATTCCTCCATTTGTTTCTTCATAACTCCCGAAACATTAGTAATTCGGAATAGGGGCAGCTTTCGACTTCGAGATTTACTTTCATTTTTCAAAGAGTAACTTTCCACTTTTAGATGACGGGGGGAATGGCATCTTCAAATCTCCTTTTAAAATCGAGATTCTTGAAAAATAACAGGAAAGATCTTTCTTTTATTCCAGGAATGTAAGATGAAAATTGTTGCCCTTTCGAACATTTGTAAAATCCCCAAGTCTTATTATCCTTTAACAGAAATAAAATTCATGATTTCACGAGAAGTAACAAAACAGAATGCCTATCATTAGAGTATTGAGATAGAAAGAAGATTAGCTCATTTCGTGTTGTAACATTTTAACGTCTCATGGGTAGAGTATTGGATTTCGATTTTCTGGAAATCGACTCAAAAACAAACGCCTTAATAAAAGGAAGTGTTCATCCCTGAGTTCATATATTTAATTAAAAGGTGTGTTTTGAGTTATTTTATTTAACAAAGAAAATATGTATCTTGATCACATTTCTTTTGTTTTATTGCGATTAAAACTTGCGTCGATTTTCATGACAAAATTTTATAGCTTAATTTTTATTTGTAGATTATTGCCTTTTCTAACCTATCAATATCGCGTCCATATGTATGTAAGAACTAGCGAATATACAGCTGACTGACGCATTTGGATCATAATTTCACACAGATTCATAGTTAGGATGATAAAATCCATAAGTCAATTTTCATCGATCTAGCAAGTTGCTTTTGATCAATCATTTTCACGAGCATTCGTGTGGGCACACGGACTTTTAGTAGAAATATTGCGACCAAAATATTATGAAAACCTAAAATTTTGATGGAAAAAAACTTCTTATCAAATTTTATTGATTTATCATGTTCACGGATAAACGAAATTTGAAAATATTTTTTCAGAATAAGGAAGGTCAAAAACGATAAAATTCATCAAAGTATTGATGTTGAAGTTTTGACTATTGTAATACTTTTTACGGGCATGTTTCTTGAGTGTATATATATATATATATATATATAAACTCCTTTAAATGCATTTGTACTGCTCATAATTAAAATAAATCTTACCTCTTTTTTATAATCATGAAATCACCTTAATAGTTGAACATAAAATGAGTCCGAGTTTCTAAATTTATTCTGGTATTTAAAAAAAATTCAGGTTATCTCAAAATTAAATAAATTTTCAAATGAAATTGCTCTCTAGATATTTGCTTAAATATTTTGCCATAATTTATGCGAAATTTTTCTGAAGATACGTTGCGAAAAATGCTTTAGAGAAAGATTAATGTCTGTAGTCCGAAAGAACTTGCGTCAGAGATCTCTTCCATGGCAAGTGCCATAAGATACAACAACAAATTAATCTGATTTTTTATCTTTATAAATCAATGGAGAAATTGCAGAGCATTGGTTATACCAAATTTTATTTTGTTAAGGATACATGAAATACAAGACATCAGTTCTGGCGATAAATTGTATAAATTTGAAACACTCGGAAATATTCATAAATACTTACACAAATATGTGTTCTGCTCATTTCTTCTGATGCGAACCTGCATATCTGGGACCTATCAAAGTTTGAAGCAAGAGGGAGGGGTGATAAATGATATCAATAAAGCTCTCAGTATCTGACCCTCGGCATTTGTGTATAGTGACACATTGAGGATTGTTTTGTGTTTCACTTTGTTATGACGACGCCGAATATGCATTCTGAAACATTGTTTTGTTCCTATTAATTGGATTCAAAATTTGAGACAGATCAAAGAGATCGGAAAAATATAGACATTAGTATTTGACCTTTTAATTAATATAGTTTCGAGATTATTTGTTTTCTTTAGCAGTTATAATAAGAATAATTTTTCTAGTATTGTACTCAGAATTTTCATTTTGACATTATCGACATTATTTTGCCGTTTCAAAAAGAAAATGAAAAAATGTCATATCTTCCCGATACTGAATGTTATCCTAAGACTTTGCAATATTAAGTAGGACCAGATTATTTTGACTTCGAGGTAAGATGGTAGTTATGATAAAAATTAAATACATTTTTATTCTTGGAACATAATACGATGCCTAATTAATTAAACAATCTTAAGTACTACATTTACTCTTTTGAGTAGAGAGTTGCATGAAATTAGCGTTAAAAGTTACATATTATTTAATATAACTCAAAATTGGTGTTTTTTCCCTATCAAAAATCGAACACTGATTTCCTTCCTAAGTTTAAGCATCCTTTGTGCATCATGAGTGGCTTTGTAACATTCTATCCTAATTTCTAGATGGAGCATTAAAATAAATCTAGTAAAATGTAAAAACTACATTATCCTTTCTTAGGAAGGTTAAGTACAAGAGTGTTGAAAAAACATATATCAATTTCTTAGTAACAACTATTTTTTGTCATTCCAAGTCTCTTGCTTGCGTTGCTTTAAATGTTCTTGTTGAGTGTAATATTTTCGTAATCCAACAAATAAGAAAAAATGAATAATAGGGGTATTATGAATATGTTTCCGTGTGATGAGATGATAATAATAATAATAAATTTCAATATTTAAAAGTTTCGAAATTGTGCTGTTTCAAAATGCCTTGACTGACTTGTCAAAATGATACGTAGAATGGATAAATATAATATTTTCAAAAAACTCGAATTAATTTCAACCCAAGGATTCCCACCAAGTCAGAATCCCATCCTATACCAGTGGACTCGGGTAGCTTCTTATTTCTTTAACTTCAGCAATATGTGAAAAAAAAATCCTGACTGCAAAAACTAGTGTCCTATTACCTGTATAAAAATCTAAAATATTGCCAATCTGATGATGATGTTGTCATAAGGTGTTTTATACCAGTTTGGGAAATAACATAAAACCAAATAAATGTCAATCTGGCGAATGAATACTTCTGTGGAATCCCAGAAACTACTAAAAGTTTCCGTTATTTTTTTTTATCAGGAAATATTTTTAAAAAAGAAAAGACTCAGTATTTTAAATGAGAAAAAACGATTCGAGTATTGCTCTTCACTGAGAAATCACCGAGTTTTCATTACAATTTCTAATGTTTGAATGCCTTTCTCATGACCTTACTTTGTTAGATTAAGTAGCGAAATGTTTCTAAAACCTTGAACCATAGCGACATTTCTACATTATTGCTTGACTCTTGACGATAAAGTGCCATAATAATATTACTTGAATCGTTTTACAGCTTTTAAAAAACTGATACGCAATTGAAACCTAGAAAAAAAAGAGAAAACCCAACCATTAAAGACCAACAGTTCTAAAATTCCAAAATAGTGCAATGATGAGGTTGCTGAAATAGGTGCCAAAAGAGGCTCTTAATCCATGTTCACTTTTTTGTAGAATGATAGTAAAAATGTATAGATGTACAAAACAACTTCTTCGAAGGACTCATTTGCCGTTATAGTAGAAATTAAGGAACTTGTTGAACGGAGTAACACCTTTAAAGCATGGGATAATGCGTCTCTCAGGGAGATTAGAAATTTGCAATACAATGACTATCTAAAGTTTATTTAGAATTTAAAACTCAGTTTTATTTAAAACATGAAGACCTATCACTTTTTATAGTCACCTACAGGTTATTCATGAATTTGAATGCAAAATAACAAGCATGTGACATAAAAATTAGTTTGAATAAAGCCCTGTTTGGGGAGATTGATTTTTGAGCAAAGCTCTTTAAGGCTGTAATATGAGTGCTTTAATTTGAAGAATCAACAATATTTATATAAAATGCTTACAGCTGTTTTATAAAACATGGGCTGTATTTAAATATGTTTGGCAGTCTTTCCAGCTATTTATTTGGTCTTTTTTTCTTTCCAGAGAAAGAGAAGCGCGAAGAGATCCCGCTGAGACGCTCTCTGCTGTCGGTGTCTTTCCTTCTGCACCAGTACTGGTTCTGCTGGATCCTTCTCTACACCATCATCTACGTGGGCACGCTCCACCTCTGGGCAGAACGTACGACGACAGACAGAAGCGAAGGTGAGACTCCCGTAGAATCTGAGAATATACAATATACACATGGAAAATATACAATGATATAAAAGTCTAATACTAAATTCCTTTAAATCTAATCCTTTAACTTTAAAAATGTAAAGCAAATTTAAAAGAACGATCAAACATACAAAAAAAGTAATTTTTTGCAATAAGAACTTGGAACACTAATGGAAAGACTTGTAATATACCAGCGATAATATTTTTTTTCTCATTTTGAGCATTGTATTTATTAAGTTCTACAATATTTTTTTCATCACGAATAAGTTTAATTAACGTCGAATAATTATTGTTTTATTTTATTTGCAGTGAGTTCTTTAGATAGTTGAGAGAGATTTTTTTAATCGAAGTTAATATGCTCTAAAATAAACGCACAATTAATTAATCTCCAAAAAACATATTTTCTATTTTTGACACTCTAATAAAATAAATTTAGGGCTCGAAAACGAAATGATGTAAATAAACATTTTCAGTTAAATGATTCTTAACTAATAATATAATAGGATTAATCATCAGCGCAAATAGGATTAATCATTTTTCTAATTAATCATCCTTACAGTTATTTTACTTTTCCATTCAATTTTTGACCTCTCGTTGATCACTAACTTAAGAAGACAAGAATTGAAGATCCTAAAGTGTTCTAAAGAGCAACAATTTTATCTAATATTGCCTGCAGGATGAAAAATTCCTTTCTATTTTTTAAAAAAGGATTATGAAATAGATCATCACTTTGCAATCTAAAAGTTAAAAATTACTTCTAAAAAATCATTTCTATATATTTAAATGACTTTCTTATAAGTAAATTCTTATTTGAA
>JAOUZG010038029.1:2974004-2997277 GCA_026289955.1 Argiope argentata | reverse complement strand
ATAGATAGATAGATAGATAGATAGATAGATAGATAGATAGATAGATAGATAGATAGATAGATAGATAGATAGATAGATAGATAGATAGATAACTATCTGTCTGTGTTTAAGTATATCTATCTATATCTGTGCCTGCATCTATATCTATATCTATCTATCCAGATGTATTTCTAACTATACCTATAACAGAATCTATATTCATATTTATATCTATATCTGTCTGTCTCTGTGTATGTCTATCTATATCTATAGTCTGTCCATTTTTGTGCCTGTCTTTATCTACATCTTTATATATATGGAAAGATAGAAAGGGGCGGGGGTGAAGAAAAGCTGCTCGAAACAAAATTTGCAACTGAGGTTTAATGGAATACAAAATCAAAATAATAAAAAGAACTGCATGAATAATGGTGCTATAAGTAAGATAGTATAAGTATGAACAGTAACAAATCTTTAGTCCGTATGTGTGGTGGCTGGCGCACGTTAAACCTGTTTTGGTCACAAATTCCTGCATGTCGAGAGTAATATCACTGGGGATGGGGGTGGGGGTACCGGGTCAGAGGTGATCGTTCACTGTTCTAGATCTAAATTACAATCTATGGATGAATGAGTGAAATGCATGAGTAAAGTCCGCCCCGTAAAAAGGGTTTAAGACATGTGTGTAGCCTAGTCTTACTCTTGGTCCTAGTTGGAACTACTAAAAAACAAGAGATGCTCCTTCGGATTAAATCACTGACAGATTTTTCAGCGGGCTTGAAAAGGGCCATAAGTAACGACAACAACCATAAATCTTTGGAGTAGAATTTAGAGTAAATATTCAAAGAACTTTTCATCAAAAGGATACCTGCACATTTCTTATGTTATTGTTCATACGATTATGTTATCACAGTTTTCTCACTTTTTTTTCCGACTCTTGGTGTTTTGTAGGGAATCAAGGGTTTTTTTTTCAAAAACAGCTTGTGTTAATCCTCGAGAAATGCAGAGACGAAAACAGTTAAAAGTTTTTGAATTGTTAAGGTAAAAAAATAAACATACCGTACTGATCATATTAAAATTTCAATGCATGAGTCTACCTTTATGAAAATGACTCTTAAAATTGAGCTGTGTGGAAATAAGGAACAGTAAATGACATTATATTTCCTTTAGCTTTAATATTTAGGAGTGGATATCCAGCCTTTACTATCAACAAAAATGCAATTAATTCCTCTCTGCTAAATAGCATTTAATGTATTTTCATTAGACAATTTAAGTCGATTACCTTATTCCGATTCAGTGCAATCCGATGCAACAATGGTACTGAAAGGATTTTGAATCCATACTAATTTGTAGATGCTATCATCTGGAAAACATATTTCTTGATGTAGATGATAAGCCATGGTAAATGTTATAAAAACTTGTAGAAGCCTATAAAATTAAAGTTAAATGTAGTTAATATTATAAAAATCATACATTACTAACCCCTTCTCCTTTTCTTCGCAAAAGAATTGAGACTCACCTAGACTCTGTGACGCACTTTGAGTGACTAACATTTTAATACTGGGCAACTTCCGTTCATTTCCTTTCCAGAAATTCGATAGAAGCCAAATTTGAATTGACGCGAAATATTTGTGTGCATTACATGAAACACAAACTACTTCATTGGTAATTCAGGTGAGCAAAATTGACAAGGATTTTTCTTTCTTTTCTTAAACAAATAATATATTTAAAAAATCAAAGCCAATCCCTATTAAGGGCAATAAGGAAAATTTTTATTTTAGATACTTTTTGTTCAATAATTACAATTAGTGTAACTAATTTATCGATAAATGATTGATTTTTGCTCGAATAGAGATCACATTCTTCACTTTCAAGCTAAAAATACCGAAATACTCGCGTTTCCCCTGCTGAGCTACTGCCTGTCGGTTTCAATTTTCATTAAACACTGCTAAAACTCTATTTAAAGAATTAAACATTAATTAAATTTAAGGAATGAAATTATATTTGAAGAAACTGTATTAACATCGAATGTCATCTACTACAAGATTTTTATTGAAGATTGAAAATTCGAGCAAGATATATATGTATATAGGGAGAGTGTGACATAATAGCAGGAACTGAAATAATGGAATCGTTTGAGAAATCTTTTTAATTACGAAAGGTTATACTTGACATTGTTTCAGTTTCTAGCTAAGACTGAAAGACTGCGAAGCTGCAGTAGTAAAAAATCCCTTTTCCTTCTAGTTGTTCCAAGCTGCTTGCCTTGCTGTTTCTTGTCTTCCATCTCGTCTGTCTGTCCATCAATGGAGAACTGTACTCAGCTTTGGCGGGAATGGAGACGCTGCTGGACACGCAGAAAGTGCTCGTCGAAACTCTGAATGGCTACATCGAGTCGACGGAAAAGAAACTCGACAAGGTAAAAAAGTAAGTGAAACTAAAACTCCATTAAAGTCAAAAATGTTCCCATTGGTATTTGGCCAGCAAATTGATTTGAATTAGTTATTAACTATGTTTCCTTTCATTAGAAAAAAGATGCCTTTAGTTTTACTACTTCTACCGGATGCTAATCTATACTGCTATTATAAATTTTTCGATGGATGGTGGATATTAGTCAATCACGCTAGAACGGCTGAACGAAATTGGATAAAATTTAGCACAGAGATAGATTATAGTCTGGAATAGGACACAGGTTACTATTTATTACTATTAATTGAGTAGTTAAATTTTTATTAATTAAAAACTAATTTCCCCTCCAAAATTTTTCATTTCTCCACCGTCAAATGAATATTAGTAAGACTTTGGTTTGTTTTTTACTACACTAATGGGGTTAGGCTTAACATGTTTTCGACTAATTATTTCAAACGATTCTGTTTATTATCTTACTTTTCATGCATTTAAAATAAAACATTGTTAATTAATTGATTTTTCAAATTTGTACTGCTGTATTTTTGAATTAAAATAATACAGAATAAAGAAAATTAAAAAAGTATCTAATCTGTATTGCGTTGCCCCAAATGGAGTAAAAAATTTCATCTCCAATTGGGGCATATCCATTGCCCCAAGCGGAGATTTTGTCGGGACAGATTCGGAATTGATTTTGTTTTGCCAGACTGATCAGCGAAACGATTTTCTATAATTGGTTTGTTGTTTTGATTTATTTCAGATACGCACTGTAAACAAATTGCTGTTAGGTTAGTTGTATGGCTACTTTTTGATATACAACTATTTGATGCTATACGAGGTTGGTAATTTTTCGATAGCGCTTTGTTTGGGTTTACAATGCCATAATCTTTATATATTACTATAATTTGGTCTTTCCTGTTCATTTTCTTGATTTTTTTCCTGCTATACGTATTCCTTTTACATACTTTCATTATTTTCGATTAAATGTTTGGTACTTTTCCGTTAGCCGGGCACAAGCAAAAAATCTCCAAAGAAATTTGGAGGAATTCTATATTATTTTGCGAATTTTTGCTGCGCGCGGCTAACGGAAATGTACTAATTTTTTTGTGTGTGTGCATTCCATTTTTCTGAATTTATTGATTTATTTTCTATATTATCAATTTGCTACAGCGTTCATCGAAGCCTTACGATTGCAAACGTTATTGCTGCCGTTCGTGCTACATTCTGCCATTTTGCTAAAATTCGGCGACGAACTATTTTGGGGGGCGAAAATTATTTTCACAAGCACCATAATGATACTTTTTGATGATATTTTGCATTGTGATCAGACCGTCAGTTCTCATACATACACATCAAAATTTCCCCGCGTACGAAGTCGCGGGTAAAGGCTAGTATTCAATATATTCTAAATCCTTTTATTTATTTTTCTCTGAGTTATCAACCCTTTAAGGCCCCAACTTTAACCCTATGATGTTTCCACTCAGATATCAAATAAAGATGTCGTGGTGAGTCATTGGTGCATCATTTTGACGTTTCATTTAGCTAATGCTGTTCTCTTGTTTAGATTTATAACGGAAGGAGGGGTGCAGTAACTTCTAAAGGTATGGACCCCTGAGCACAAGTCTGACTCTTAGCTCACACACGTCACAAACCCTTTTTACAGGGTAGACTTCATTCATGAATTTCATCCCTTCATCCACAGACCATAATTTAGAACTGGAATAGAGAACTATTACCTCTGACCTAGTATTCCCAATGGTATTGCTCTCGACATGGAGGACTTTGTGATCACGACAAATTTGAGCCAGCATATGCACATGAGGGTCTTCGGCTGGCGGGCTCAAATTCGCAGCCCAAGAGATGCGAATATAACGCCTTACCAACCAGATTATCCAGGCCCTTTTCCTTTTGTCATTTTTTAATTTTGATTGAATTTTTTAATTCAGAATTTTAAGAAGATGCAGATTACTTTTTTGGGAAAATTCTACTTAAAACAATTATATATATTTATTTTTAGGAACAATAAAAGAGTCCTTGTGTTAGGTGAATAATAAAGTATCAACTAATTTTTTCGAGTGCAAAAGAATAAATTTAAAATTACTAATAACTTCTAAAAAAACATTTGGCGATTTTAACTATTCTGCTACAATCTATATTTTTTGGCAACTACTTGAATCAAAAATCGTTGGTTTAGATTGATATTCGAATTTTAGCATCCCAAAGACGAGAGCACTCATTTTGATCGCGAGCGAATATCGGACATTCATATTTTTCGTATTTATTCTTTGACTTTTTTATCTGTTCATCCGCTTTTATTAGTTAATCATAAAAGCTGTGTAAAACAAAAAAAAATTACTTGTTTTTCCTCGTTATTATCGGTTATATAAAAGCTTATTAAATACACGAATTGCGATCGTTTTGACCGCTGAAAAAATATTGGAGACTACGATGTGCTTGTGTTCTTTTATTTGTCTTCGTTTGTCTTTCGTTTCACAGATATTTGATTATAACTTGATTGGAAGAATATAAATAAGGAGAGATTGGTGAAAAAGTGCATAAAATTTTTCTTACGTTTAAAGGGTTCCTTTACTTACAAGACTGCCAGCTCATTTTTTCCGACGATTTTCATTTTAATTCAACCATTTGATCATTTATTCGACATATATTTTCTCTCAAGATGTCACAAAACTTTTTTAATTAAAAGCTGTCTGTCCAAAGAGATTTTCAGCACAAGACGAGGAATTTACAGGAAATTTATTCTGGTTTGGTGTTATTTACCTTAAAATAAATATATTCCTGACAATGATAACAAATTTTAACTTCAGAATACTTTTTTGTAGAAACTGCGGAAAGTGGATTTTTTTTTTTGAAATAGAAAAAAAAAAATTATTTCCTAAGCGTCAATATCGTATGTGTATGTAAAGGGCCGCGATGGCCTGGTGGTAAAGTCTCGGCTTAGAAACCGGGGGGTTTCATGTACGAAACCCAATTTCACCGAAGGGTGATCTTTTGAGCAGGTATGGTGAAGTTAAATTCATCGAGGCCAAACGTCTTCCCATTGGTGTGGTGCGGAAATTTGGAGAGGGTTTCCCAACCCTGGGGTAGTCCTTGTCTTCTGACTGCCGTTCCAAATTACAAAATCCGTTCTCAAATAGCCTTAGAGTTTCTTTAGAAACGGGATGTTAATATATATCTAAATTTGTGTGCTATTTGGGTCTAAATTTTATTCTTGCAATATTGGCTTGTAATTGATTCAAGAAAATCGGGAAATATTTCCAGTATGGCCTCAGATTTGCAGGATCTGAAGTTCTTCGAGCCCATCAATTTATTACTGTCACAGAAATAAATCTGTGACATGTTTTGTTGGAAAATAAGTTAACACATAACGGCTGATGAGCAACTATTGTACACTCCCGAGTATCGTGTCTAGTTTTCTTTTATCATAATAAAATCAGGAACGCCAGACTTTATATTCGCATCCTTCCCAAGGCAATGTAAAGGTGCGTCCGCTACGATCTTTCTGCATGTTGTGTTCAAAATACAAGCTGTGACAGGAAAGGAGCAGCGTTCTGCTCGTTGTTTCGTCAGTGTAATTGACGTACTTTAGAAAGGTATTTACTCCATTTATATTCTATGTCATTAAAATTAAATAAATACGGAGTTAAATTTGGAATATTAATTTATTTTCGGTCAAAATATTTGTTGAATACCTTTCCTTAATTAAAAAACAAAAGAAAACAGAGTATTTGATGAAACAGTTGGAGTACATATAATATGAGACTGGCAAAGCGAATTCATAGCATCGCAAAGAATACAAAAGCTAATTTTTTTACTTATTTAAAATTGGTCAAAAATTTATCGAGTAGAAATCCACATTTTTATTTTCAAATGTACAAACTGTCCAAATTATGAAAATGTGTAAAAAAAAAAAGTGTTTGGTTTAGTTTAGTTATATTAACGTCTCATTACAAAGCAACACTAAAGCTAAATTGAGGTGGAGATCATAATTTTAAACAGAGTAAAAAATGTGTGAGAGAGACATACATTCAATCAAAATTCTCAAACGTAATATCACTTTAATAGTAATCAAAAATATTTTCTTGAAATGTAAATTGGTTGAATATGTAAAATTTCAGAAATAAATTTATTATAAAAGCGCATTTTAGCAAGAGAAAAAAACATGAAAAAATGTGAATCCAGACAACACGACTGCTCCTTCTATTACCTTTAATGGCTGGCGAATAGGTGTTGTAATTTATGAAATTCCTAGTTACACTGAAAGAAATAATTTATTGTATGTAACATATTTTGCAACATTATTCCACAAATTAATTATACTAAGTATGCATAAAATATGTTTTTTAAGAAAAAAATATTTATTTTATTTCTTTTGTCAATTTATCGTAAAGGGCAAATAAACCGAAAAAAAATTTCTTGTACAAGAAAAAAATGAAATAGATCGCCAAAATTAATTTAAATAATCTTTATATTTAAATGATTCTTGAAGAAAATATTTAAATATGGCGATGTTCTTGAATTACATGAATATAAAAATTATTCTGAATTATTGAAATTTAGAAAAAGTACAAGGATTGAATTATGAAAAGTTGGATTCAGTTTTGAAAATTTCTTCCATGACGGTTTTATTTTTAATTAGTTAATTTAGACCAAACAAAATTCAACTTTCCAGACAATTGAAACAGTTGCTGCAAAATGTATTTTCATTAATATTTACATTATTTTATTTTGCCAATGTAAAATTTCGCATTGAGTGCAAATTCAAATAACAAATATATCTGTTGAGTGTTCTACATTTTGATACAATCCTATTAAAATAGTCTTTCATATGCAGGGAACTGCATTTTTTCTTTTTATTTTCAAATTAAATTCGAATAATTGATGAATTGAATAATTCATTTGTCACTTTATTCTTTGAGGAGGAAAATCGTTCGAAAACAAATTTTAATAAACCATTGAGAGTGACCTCCACTAAATTTTCACACATACGCTGTAATAATGGTATTATCTCAGAGAGAGTCTTGAATCGGCGTATGATGGTTACTAAGTATCAGCTTTTAGCTTGAATTTAGCATTTTTACTAATCTATCGTGTGATCCATGGCGAAATTTTTTACCATTAATCCCCGACATGCGGTTAATAGTATCGCAAAATCGAATATGTATTCTAAACACAGTTTTGCCAATCAAAGGAAACCAAAATTTGACACAGAACTACAATATTAATCTTAAAATCACATAACAGATTTGATATATTTGTCACTGCGATTTTTAGTTGTCACGGTTTTATGATCCTGAAAGTACAGAAAGACAGACAATCAACTCGTTTTTATGGATTCAGCTCTAAATTTTTTTGATGTCTACACTATAGACGTTAAGTCTGTAGAACGAATTTTATTTGTCTAGTTTTATTCTTGCCGCGTTTATTATGCTATATTCATCAACAAATCAGATAGAGTTCTTCGGAACAAAATTTGTTCAAAATTTGATAGAAATCTACGAATTTGGTGTAAAGACCGTATGTCAAATTTCATTCATCTTTCTCAAAACGTTATTATCTTTGTTACAGACAAATAGTCATTTCGTAAAAATGCATTTTCGTACTCAGTGAGGTCTAAAAGTAGACTCGTTACATAGAAAGTTTTTGAGTTCGAAGTTCATGGCAATGCTTCCCCAGTAATAAAAAAAGGTGCTTTTTTTAAATTTGTTAATTTTATTTAAAATTGAAACCAAATTCAATTTTAAATTGTTGAACTTTTAGCATCCATTTATATAATTTATATGCTCTTAACATCCATTTTTTTAAAATAAAAAATCGTGCTCGATTGGAGAGACAAAATTTCAACAGATCGGTTTTAGCATCGGTGTTGGTGATAAAATATTCACTGAGATAGGAAATATCATAAATAAACGTCGTTGTTGAATATTTTTCCTAGAATGGCACATCAATAAAGAACCCGTGATATTTCATTTGAATAGAGACACATTTCATTATAATTCCAAAACAAATCACCATAAGAGTCGTGCGGTTGTGGTTGCCATGGTTCCCAGCCAGTCGGTGTACCTTTCTACACTCCCAAGATTGCGTGTAATATGCAGTCCCTCCCAAAAGCATTTGGACACCTAAAAAGGATTGCGCTAGTTTTCTTTCAAATTTTCATTAATGTAATGAAATTTTAAATTGAATTATTGCAGATTTGTTTTTCAAAACATTTTATTGAATGAGCATTCAAATGATCACCAAAACGGTTGAACATATCTAGAAAGTTTCTTTATATATTTCTGGCAATTAATAGAGATTAGAAATTTCATAAATTTATTGGTCATTTTCATTTCAAAATTTGCTGAGATATACACGGTTTGTTGAGTTGGTGGGAATTAAAAAAGCTGCGCAAAATGTTCGTAGAATAAAATATTCTTTTTAAAATTGAAATTAAATTAGTAAATTAAAAATAATGTCTAAGTATAATTTTTTTTTATTTTATTCGTATTTTGAAGCTAAATCTCCAATGAAAATCCAAGCTTTTCTCGAAAGTTTTTTTTTGAAGAAAACTTTAGATAGAATCACATAATAATTACATATGGATATATTTTAATCTTACTTATTTATAAAGTGTCATTAAATAAAAAAAATTCATTAATGCACATAGTTTACCATGTTATTCATATTTGGTTAACACAATAATTGCATTGTTGCAACTGGATGTGAAACAAATGCATTCGTAATCCGACAATGTCATACAGGTACCCGTTAAATTTTGAGGTACCCGTAGGTTATCATCCTATGGCAACAATGCAAGTACCACAAAAATATATGAGATGACGCTATATGTCATTATTAGCATGAAAGCAAATAAAAAACGACTGTAATAGTTAATAATAAAAAAAGTGTATATCTGTGTGTACAAGCACGTTTCTTCAGGAAAGACACCTATACTGTTGAACTTAAAAAGCATCTTTAAGAAGAAATGTTGAACTTAAAAGAAACTTTTATATTAGAACCTCATCTAAATATAAAACTTCGTTCGAATCGTTACAGCCCTTTCCGAGATAAACGAAAAAAAAATATAGAGATACAAGAATTGCTCGTTTAAAGATATAAAATGCACTCCAAAGAGAAAGATCACTACTCATGTTTTGACCGTTTTTTTTCCTTAAATTTCAATAAGCAACGCTTTGTTAAATGCAAGATGAGTGGAACAGTTTCATATTATGATATAACAGGAGTTAATATTGAATATCCATCGCAAACTTTATTTGATTTCATTTAAAGAAAATTCTTTCGAAATTTTATGCTATTTTATTTTAGAGAAATTTAAAGCATGGTGAACTCTTTTATTTGATTGAAGACAAGGACTTGTTGAATTTTAAATTCTATTACTTGATATAATTACATTACTTCACGAATGTTGATTTTTATTTATAGCAATATTTACGTTCTTCCTTGTTTAAAACGTACCTTGCGGATGCACTAAATCCTTGGCCGCCAAGTTCAAGAAGTTAGCCTTGATGCCAAACGTGTCTAGATCGCGTGTACATAAATATTGTTTAAAAATTACGAATTTGTATAGGCACCAGAAGTGATCATTTTGAATAGGTTTCTATTTTTTTAATATATTATAATATATTAATCTGAATTTCAAAATTGAATGAAAGCTAACAATTACATCATTATGCAAATGCAGGTGTTTTAACAACCTTTTATGATATGTATGTTATCCCGAAAAAAACCCCGTCTCACTCTATTTTGAGGAATGGATAAAAATGGATCTAAAGCAAATAATTTGCTTTATAATAACTCACTAAATTTTCCAGATAGAAAAATAAAAATGTGCGTATTTATAGATGACTTTAATTTTTTTAAAATTGATATCCCCCCCCCATTTGAGCTGTGTAAACATTTAATTCTTGTAACCTTTTATCCTTAGCCTCTGCAGCAAGTAATTATGAGAATGTTGTGATTTATAACAGTTTACGAGCCTTCTGACAGAAGTATTTTCATACATTGGAGTACCATATTTCGTGGAAGTTTTCAAATGCACATCTAACCAGAATATTTAAAGAAATTAAGACGTTTCACTTTTTTATGACACTAATTACATGGGTTTTTTTAATTTCATATTTATTTCACATATATATAACGTTTGAAAAAGATGTTGCTTCCCCATAAGCATTAAAATTCTGTAGAAGAGTTGAAACAGTATTTTATTTTCCAAATTTATGCAATAACTTTAAAATGAATCTGCTTACAAGAATTCTAAATAAGTTGTTTGAAACGAAAGTTTGGAATTTCATTCATTTCTTTTCTCACGCTATGCTTCTTTTCAGGTTGCAAAGCAGTCTAATTCATCTCCAAAATGCTTCGAGTGGCAACTTTCAAGAGTTCGTGTCAAATCCCATCAACGCGTTCGTGCTCATTAAGAAACTCACCGTCGACTGGGACGAGGCGAGAGCCGTCATGAGCTGCCAGCCATCGAACGGTAAAAGGACTCCTGAACACAATCCAATCAAACGAAAGGTTTAAATAGAAGCAATGAATAAATAGGAATAGGCTAAGATGTAAATTACGGTAATGAATAATTAGATGAGTGATTATTTTACTTTTAAAAATCATGCTTTTGTAATCTTATAACCTTAACTGCAACAAAGAAAAAGGACCAGATAGCAGCAGTATCCTTTAGAGCTATAAGAATTTGTTAAGATCCAAGGTAACAATTAATACTTTGCCAGCCAATATGTCTTCTTTCTGTATATTTATATATTAAACAAAATCTTGTTCTTGTAATATAACTCTAATCAGCGATTAATTATTTCATCAAAGTCTGACCGTTCCACAAATGTTAATTTTTTTATGCAATGAGTACTTGAACAGATTTTTAATAGATCTTTAATGGTTTTATTTCTACTGCGAATTGACTAAATTTAGAATCAATAATAACCAGATGATATGATTCTTAATTTCAGATTAATGTGCTACTATAACATTGATTCATATCAAAGACTTTAATTTTTAATCTTAAAAAAAGATGGGTTCATTTCTGAGACCAGTACTTTATCATGGACAATAATAATAATCTATTTTGGCAGGATAGCCATTCGTTGGGGGTCTTTTTATTGCGTCTCTTGTTGGCAGGAAATCAAATGTTCAATCAACCCATTTTTCAGGATCTTTTAATCGCGGAGTCTTTTCCTATTTACGAAGAGGATACTTCTTGAGATCACCTGTTGCTTTTTCTCTTTTTTTATTCGACTTCATTAAAAGGTTTAATATCATGAATCAGCCTACAAGCCACCGTTGCTCTTCATTCAACCTTTTATCGCATGCATATTTCTTTGACAATAAGAATTTTTTATATGATTCACTTGCTTCCTCAAGCAAAATAATTTTAATTACAGAAACAAGATCCATCGTTTCATAAGAAATTAAAAATTTAAGAATAATCAATAGATCTTTTCAATAAAATTAATTACATTATAATATTTTGTAGTGTATGAAAATTTAGGAAAAAATGCAAGATGTGATAATATTGAAGAAATGTTTGTGAGAGAGAAATTAGCTTACGCATTGCATGTCTAAATTCTTTAAAAAAACAATCATTGGATCTATTTCGAATCTGCATAAAATATTAAGTGGGAGTATAAAGTAGCATAATTTTAATATTTAGTAATACACAAAGATAATAAGTGCTTTTGCAAAAGTGCTTAATATAAATGATTCCCCAGGCGTGGACCATCTTGAAATGAGAACGAGATACTTCCGGCATTAGGATCTCGTTACAGAAATAGGTGGTGTTAGGTTCCTCCCATCGATGACGAGACGTACTTCCTACGGGAAGAGTTGTACCATGACCGGTGAGGGCCCTTAGGACTCAACCCCGGTTCCCGTCATTGTTGCTTTTATGGCGGTACGGTCAGTCAGTTTTATCCTTTATTCCATGTGCTGTCGAGCAGGTCGAAAAGTCTGGTTATGACTTAATATAAATGGAGTAAATTAAATCTTAAATGCAGCTGAAATTTTATGCTGGAACTCTAAATACTGTATCCTTCCGCTAGTGTGGTGTTGAAGTTTGTTGACGGGTACCAGTTCAGGTTTCGAACTTGTCATCTGTGGTTCAAAATGACTAGATTCATCCCATAACAGCCCTAGTGTTGTTTTAAAACGGTACGTTAAAATAACTAAACTAAACTGAACTTGAATATTGTATTATAAGAGGCCTATTATTGCGTACAATTACTTAATGTTAAGTTACAACAATTATTTAACTTTCCAGATGTCTCGAAATTTTTTTGAGCAATAACAGTTTTATATAGTTTTTGTTTTTCTCAGAAAGGATTGTGAAATTATTTAAAAAATCATATTTGTTTTAACTTAAGAACATCCATTTTAGAATTTTGCTATATTTTAAAATTTGTTTGCACATCAATACAGCCCCTTTTTTTTCGTAATAGTTGATTGGTTGGACTCACCATATCAAAGTTTATTCTAGAATGTTTATGTGAGGCTCCTTTTTGTATTTTTCACTGTGTCGGAAATAATAATATTCGGTGTAGATAATTCACTCTCTTTTGTCATAATATTTGATACACAAAATTCCCATATTTCAGGGATTAAATTGAAATAAATAGAAAACTAGCTAATTTTGGAACTCTAATCGTGAGAAAGAGTGAAACTTATCTAAAAAAACTTATCTAACTTAACTTATTGAAGACGGCCCTGTGTTTTCTTTTCCTGTAATTTTCGAATAATACAAAGCTGGTGTCGTTATTTCCATCCTAATATTTTCTTAATTTTAAACTACCAGCTAGGTCCAAAATATTAAATATTTTTTTTCTGCGTTAAATTTTAAGATTGTAGTTTCGAGAGTCATTAAATCACCGTTTTATCTGGTGCCCGCAGACACACAGGCACACTTACACAAAGGCAGTATTTTGTTTTGTAAATGTAGGTTGCTATGTTATGAAAAAAATATGCTCCACTATAATACATGCTACACTACGAAAGAATCTGTTTAATCTGTTTTATTCTGGTTTGCAGACTATATTATAAGAAAAATATTCGTGTTTGGGGGGGGGGGGGGTTCAACGCACATTCTTATGTGAAAACAGTTTAATTCTTTAACTAACTCTCTCTTTTTTGCTCTACCCCCAAAAATGTCTACTCTCATATGCAATATGTGTAACGTGAAATTTTATTTTTTCCTTATTCTGTATAATTTTGTTTTAGAGATTGCCGCTGGAAATGTCGTTTTTCCTGACCAAGATGATCTGAGTGGTGCAGCCAAGGCATTGCTGAGAGTGCAGCAGACGTACAGCCTGGAGACGGATTGTCTCTCCGAGGGCAAAATACTCGGTGCTGCCAACGGATTGCCCTTATCAGGTGAGCACGTCTCCAACACGACGTCTGAAAAGTGCTTTTACCTTTAAAGAAATCACTTACAAAGACAAATAAAAATGTGTTTTTCTGTTTTAAAAATAGATAATAAAAAGTTCCTAATGAATTAGACGCTTTTGGAATGAGGCGATTAATATTATCCTTCTTGTTTCATTATGGTTTCTCCTCATCAAATTGCCCAAATTGAGCTTTGAACAATAAGAAGCTGCTTGTTTACTTGGAAAAGAATATTATGCTGAATAATAGAAAATAGCAGTCCAGTAAATATATTTCTCACGATAATACATATTTTAATAAGTAATTTTCCTTTAAAAAGTTCAAATTTGTATTTGAACTTTTAAAGGGAAGATTGTTGTGAAAATTATATATCTACATTGTTATGGAAACTATGTATACAGTTATGGAATTATATTACATATACATATATATCCGAGGCGTATTCGGAAAATAAGTACAATTTCACTGTATCGCCGCCTCAACTCTTCAGTCAGCTTTCCCCACATGAGCGTCAGTCTTCCTTGATCTCTCACCTGACTACATTTGGGGGTTGTTCTACTTTTGGTTTTCAATTTGCTGTACGCATTTAAAAGGTTTAAGACAGTTGATGATCCCTCCAACTGTGAGATTCTTGGTGTAATTGGATTTTTGAAAGCAAGGAATGTGAAAACCGGCTGAAATCAATCGCCAATTTAAAGATGTTTTATGGTGAAGACACGACGAGGGACTGAATGGTGAGAAAGCGGGTCAGAATGATGAATGAAGGTCCAACAAATGTGCGCAATGAGGCACTGAATGGTCGACCTTCTGCTTTCAATAAAGATCTGTTAAAGAAATTTGATGAAAATATCCGTGAGAATAGATGTTTCACATTGACGATCCTTTCAGACGAACTTCCACAAATTTCAGAAACTGTTTCGCACGAAATTATTACAGACTTTTTAGGTTATCACAAGGTGTGCTTCCGATGGGTTCC
Source organism: Argiope argentata (assembly GCA_026289955.1). Lineage (NCBI taxonomy): Eukaryota > Metazoa > Arthropoda > Arachnida > Araneae > Araneidae > Argiope > Argiope argentata. Next base: position 2,982,519 of record JAOUZG010038029.1, on the reverse strand, counting down.
AAAAATTCTCACTGGTATTCACAAAATCAAGTGTCACTGGTGGGAATTTTCTATGAAGAAGATATAGAAAAGCTGGTAACCCACGATAAGGGCTTCAACATTCCCAGAAACTATGTAGAAAATATTTTAAAATAAGCTCTTTTATGCAAAAATAAAATTGGCTTGAAAAACATTTTACTGGCGTTTTTTTTTCAAAATTGTACTTATTTTCCGAATGCGTCTATTATATTCTAATATAGTTTAGATCGTTTAAGATTTTAATTATTTCAATTTTCTTGAGCAGCTGATGACTGCTTCGAGCTGGGTCGCCAGGCATTCCACGCAGGCTTTTATGACAGCGCCATCTCTTGGCTAGAACTCTCGCAGCAGAAACAGTTTGAAAATGGTTCTGACATCAGAAATAGTTCAGAGATACTCACCTACTTAACCATGTCTGAATACCAAGTAAGAACGTTTTGATTTAATAATTCTTTAAATAATTATCTTTTATATTTAAAGACAACTTCAGAACCTATATTTATTATAGGTACTTTTCCGTTAGCCGGGCGCAAGTGAAAAAACTAAAAATAATGTAGAATTCAACAAAATTTCTTTGGAAATTTTTCGCTTGCGCCGACTAACGGAAAGGCACCTCATATTTTATTTTAAATAACAAAGGTACTAGCTGTATCAAATTACATTAGATCAGTTGATAATGTATCTAAGAGTCATATTTTTATTAGAAATAAAGATTTATAAAGTCAGTACATTTGATATTTTATTTAGTCGTTGCAACTGGTGAAACCCTGTAAAGTAATGTTTAGAAATGTCTTTCGGAAATGGTATGATGATAAGAGATTTTTGACTTAATATGAAATTGATATGGTCATTGAGAGCATTCATTTCATATAAAATAAAAGTTGGTGAAATCGATATATTGTTTGTGTTTGGTATAATTGTTCTGTTGCTTTTTCAACTATTTTGAATATATCGGTAACAGTCGAGCAACTTTCTGCCAATCTCAGCTTCTTTGAATTCATAGTATAGAGCTTCAGTTATAGATGGTAAGTTACATATTTTCAGGTATGGCGTTAAAGTTATTTTTCTCAAATTTGAAAATCTATGAATCATTGGGATTAACTAAATATCAATCTTATTCATAAAGAGCATCTATATTCATCCTTACGTTCAGTCTAATGCAGGACAAAATGTAATATGAGAGATGACCAGATTTTTCACAAGCTTTATTTCTCCGTTCGGCAGAATCAAAAAAGAAATAAAAATGATAGATTGGAAAGGCGTTTTCTCTTTTTAAAATGTTTTACAAAACTTAAAAATGCTATTAAGTTTAACTAGGATTTTGTGGAATTTATCCAAAAATGAACTTTTCTCTTTTGCAGAAAGAGCGAAGCGAATTTGTACACCTCGCCAGCAGTCTTCTACAGCTAGGTAAGAGAATGTTTGGAAGGAAAAATAATGAAAAGAAATTCTATCTTTTAATTCCGTGTTTATAATATTTTTTTTAAAAAAAAGTCTCTGAATTGTAACAATAAAACATGTGAGTAAAAATTTTTTATTCGCATTATAACATAAATATTGCATTAGTATTTAAATGCAGTAACCAAAAGATTAAAAGTATTGTAGTAAAATGTGCTTTAAACTATTTTTTAAAATTTATTAAAAGCACAGAAATAGTTTTATAGAAATAAAACTGATCCATTGATAAGATAACATTTTGAGTATTAAAACGGTATGAAAACATTTCTTGTGCAATAATATATTTCCAAATTATTCTGGAAAAATTTAGTAAAAATATATTCAACATTCAGAAAGCTCTTTTTTAATAAACGCCTTCTCCCTCAGACGTAATTACCTACCACCTTTTATGTCTCATAGATTAATAAGCCGTACTGTTGAGCCTTTGCAGCAAATTTTGCTTCATGCACGACGCAATGTACAGTTTACAAATAATATCTAGCCTATTAGTATTATTAAGTTAAAAGTTTCGCCCACCTAACGCAACACAAATGACGAAAAAATTTGTATTAAGGAATGCAGTATACATCCGAGTATCCGGTTCGCTACTATCAGGCCTAGTTTTCTTTTATCGTAATTAAATGAGGAAGTGAAAAGCGTTGTAATGCAAATGCAGAGGCAGTCATCTGTTAGGGACTCTTTCAAAAATTAAACTGTAAGTTCCGACTCTTATCTTAAGGTTACTTTTTCATATCTGTGTAATAATTTATCTATGAAAAATAAAATCAGTTTGAATCAATTTTCTTTAAGAATTAGGCCTACGATTTACCTCAAATTTTTGTTTATATTTCCTGCATTTAAGTCGGGCATTACAGAATTTAAGTTGAAATGTGAACAGTTTATATCCTTTATCTTACTTTTTCCCTAATAAATTCTAGAATCGTGATGTGCAGTACATAAATGTATTCTAATAATGATTAATGTGTGCCGAAGGTGGTGTTACACCGATAAAAGCTCATAATTAAAATTAAAAAAATAGAACTGACATAGCTGTCAAAGGACTAGCTATTCAAAAAAATCTTTTATATACTTGTGCACTAGAAACTAAAACAATCAAAGAAAAAAAAAGAAAAAAAGAAGAAGGCAAGGGAAAAAGGTGGAAATAAAGAAGCAGGCATGAAAAGAAAAAGTGAAGAAAAAAAAGAAGAGCCTACATAATAGTCCACAAAGGTATCAGTGGGGCATAATTAGTAAATAATAAAATTTGCCAAAGATAAGCAATTAAAATTTTGCTTATCTTTTTTTTTTTTGCTTACAGAAAAATAAAATTAAAAATTAAAAAACAAGCAAAAATGAAAAATATAAATAAACAAAAGAAAAAAATAATTAAAAAAATGAAAAAATAAATGCATACATTGGCTCAGTCTAAGGTTGAGTCCATGATCAGGAAAAAAAGGCCACATAGAGTTCTTTTTGTATTTTCTTCTTATACGCCTCTTTATTATATTATTAATATAATATAAACTACAAGTACTGATTATTTTTTTATTTTAACTCGACACGTTACCGTCAACTGCTTCTACGATTCAACGGACCGTTTGCCTCTTGCATATTCTACGTGTCTAGGACTAGATGGAGGGTTTAGCACACGATATGAAGTAGAAAAAATATGTATATAATGGTTTATATATAAGTAACGTATTATGATGGTTATATTATAAGTTTTGATGGTAAAAAAAACTTATTTCTTTGCCTACTGATACCAGAAGACAAGGTTCGTAGAACTTCGGCCTATATAGTGTTTTTGTTATCCGGTAAACTGGATAGCCACATTTGCCAGGATACCCGGTAGTGTATTATAGTGAATTATATCGCATACCTGTGCTTATGTCTTCTGTTTGCTTCCTAACACAAAATGAGACCTTCAATAGTACTCGGATTGTAATGACGGAACTGCTGATTAGCTGTTAAAAAGACAAAATTCAGAATAAAAATTTCTCAAACGTAAAATTTTAAAATTAGTTGTGAAAAATGGCAAACGAATTACTAACTTTGTATAAACAAGTTAATAGTGACGACGAATTTATTACCTCCATTTTTATTTTAGAGAAACCAAATTCGAAAAGAACATCATATTGCACCGACCTCGCTCTTTAAATGGATAAAATAGCTCTGTCTTTTCTTTTTAATGTATTTCCTCAGACATACTATTAATGTCATTTCTTCAAGTATTCTCTAGGAGTCTTCCAAAAAAAGTAATGAAAATTTAAAATTATAAAAGGAAAGCATGATTTAACTCTAATATAATGGCGTTACAAGGTTTTCTGAATATATCAAGGCGTTTGCAGTTGTCATAATTCAGTTGGAAGGCCAAAAGCGATTAAAATGCAAAGAAAAAAAGGAGAGAAAAATCAAAAACTTTATTCAAGGAGAATTTTTCTAAAAGGTTTGCATTTTAATGTGAAGCAGTCATGAAATAAATGAATAATAAATGATTTTCATTTTTAAAAGAAGCTGTTACGAAACCGTCATAACTGGTTTATATTTGAAATAATTCATAAATAAGCTCAGAAAGAATTAATAAAATTAACCGTGAAAGAGCATTATGGGGAACAATGTTCAGCTGAAGAAACTCTGTTAGCTAATAATCTTAGAAATATGAATTCTTCGATGAAAGGTTGTTGCAGATGAGAAATTTGTAAGAAATTCTAAGATTGGTATTTTATACATCAGATATCCAGATTTTATGTTTTACCTATTAATGCTATTTTGCATCTTCAAATGCTGTTTTCTCAAATTAAAGAAATTTGCTTTGGTAGAACTGCAATGGGAAAAACTCATAGATTTAAACCTAATAGGCAAATTTTTTGCTCAAATTTAATTGAATAAGTTCATAATAGGTTTTTAAGTTCCTGAATTAGAGAATAAGTAGTGCATATCTTTAGAGATATTTTATAGTTGTTTTAATAACTCATTATGTGGAAAAATTGAAATTTCATGTTATTTATCAATCAAGCACCAGTATCTAAAGAGTGGATAGAATTGCAATTTATTTTAGAAACTAGAAAATACATTTATTAAGTTATCGGCAAAACTTTAAGAAAATCATTTGATAAATGTCTAAATTAAAAGATTTTTGCTTTATGTTTGCTTCTAGGATTTAAAAAAGCATAATTTTTTAAACCTTTTTGTTATTTAACTGGCATATTTTGGTTCATAGATATTTTTTCGATGTCTCTAAAGCAGAATTTTAAAATATATAAATATTTTAGAGAGTTTTTGAAAACTTCCTCTCGAATGTTGATACTTTAACGGTGTGTGCGTTGAATTTTAATTTCCTTGTATATTCCTAAAATTCGTAAAGCAATGGTTTTGAAAATGCATTCATGAAGAATGATAAAAAACCCATAAAGGTAGGAATAATTCATTCGGCTGACATATCGTGCTAAATTCTGTTATCTTTTTTTTTCAGGTTTCATGTCCGTTGCCAAACCAGACAATCCTCTGGGCGGATTCTTAGAAAAGGCTGTTTCCCAAAACATCTTCGTGGGCCACACGAATATTTTCGACGAAGCCACCTACCGGAAGCTTTGCCAGTCCAGCATGCACGCCCTTTCGGCGGTAAGATGTCTTCCTAAATTTTACCCACTAATTCAAGAAATCTGTTGAACCACGATAGCCTGATGATAAGGTCTCAGCTCTTGAACCGTAAGGTTTGAGATTCGAAACCCGATTTCAAGGAATAACCGTCGTGTAATGGGTTCTACTGCACGCTAAATCCGTTAGGACCAAGCATCTTCACGGTGATGTAGATATATGGAGAGGGGGATATATGGAGAGGGGGGTAATAATATGGAGAGGGGGATGGCCGCTCAGATATCGTCCTCGTCATCTGATCGTGGTTCAAAATAACGAAGTCCATCCCAAAATAGCCCAAGTGTTGCTTTACAACGAGACTTTAATATAACTAAAACTAAAACTTAAGATAGCTATTATCGGTTCTCGACAATTTGAGACCAGTTTTTTTTACACTGGGCCCTGCTTTCCTACCAATAAAATTTGGAGATCTACCATAAATGCTATTAAAATAATTTCTGTGTTACATACATATTTTCTATCTACAAGAGGGGTTCCTCCACTCTCGTGTGACGTTTTTTTTTTAATTTTTCGAATTTTTATTTAATTTAGCTTTTATCATGTGTTTAAAGATAAAATTTGATTAAATATTTCCTCTCCCTGACTCTTTGTAATCCTGGAATATTATGTCATTGTAAGCTCCCCATAACAATATATTAGGTGCTTACAAATATTTCGATAATTTTTTCACTTTAAAAAAGTTTTAATGGGAAAAATTGGTTTAACATACATCAATCAAAATATTTTCCATCATCTTCTGCGACATTTCCCCATTTTCATCCAATAAATCTTACGATGGACTGCCTTTGAATTTTTTTCCGTTTTCTAGGCCTTTTTTGTTATTGACATCAAATTCACCACTCTTAAATCGTTGAAACCAAAACCGACAATCGGGGTATGATGAAGAAGCTTCACCATTAGTTTCTAAAAGTGTCTGATGGGTTACGTGGGTTAAGGCAGCAGATTTCTTCAAATCAAACAAAAAAAAAAAACAATGAAAGCAAAAAATACAATTTTGAGCTTTCCATGTTAGGGTTCTTTATACCCTGAATAACTCAATAATACTAAATAGAGCACTTTGGACGGCGTTCTGGCATAGGGGTAGTGTGTCTTCCCCGAGACCTGGGTGTTTCGGATTCAGGTATGGTTGTTCATATGTGTTCTGTCTGTAAGGTGTATGAATGTGCCTACCTGTAAAATGGGGCTATGCAAGTAGCTGTGATGAGAGTGCAACTAAGTCGCCCACTTGCACCTAGTTGGCACTCCTTCAAAACAAGAGACGCTCCTTTATGCTTAAAACTCGCTGATGTCTCGGCGAAGCTTGTCCATGGCAAGTGCCTCTAACAACAACGGCAACAATAGAACACTTTCAAAACGATAATGATAAAGTAATAGCAAACTGGTAAAACCCCAAACCATTGTCATTTTAATAGATATGTTTAACAATTAATGTCACTAATTAAAATACATACAAGCACCTAATAGTATTTTATAGGGCTAGGAAGTTATAATACTGGGTTTTTTTCACAGTTAGTCTTACTATGTGGCAGATAATCTTAATTATTTTTTGCGATCATTTTATTAGATATTTATAGATAATTTAAAGACCCTCAGAAGCTACTGCACCCCTCTTTCCGCTGTAAAAAGCGGACACGACATCATCATCATCATCATAGATAATTTAAATAGATGCTAAACAAATAAATTCAATTTCATCTATCTTTGCTGCAAACTTGGCGATAAAAGATTTTGGAATATGCAGAATTCCTATGAGTTATTATGAATCGAAGATTGGGAGATTCCTCTGGGGAATTCTATGGGATATTAGTCTCTTTCGTAAATCGATATAACTGGGAGGCGCTTACAAGATGTTTAATTATCTAGTTGACATCTCATCGGATCGCGAGTTGGGTCTCTAATCGCTGGGATTTAGGAAGAAGAGCGAAGTACTTCTCGGTACGTATGCATTTGAAATATTATTGCTGCTTGTCCACCGTGTTTTCTGGAATACTGGTGACATAAATCTGTTATTTCCATTAGTCAGCATATTGAGTTACATTCACTCTGCACTCGAAGAGCATTTTACGGCTACAATATTTGCGAAATTGATTCTTCAATTCCAAATTCAATTTTCAGGTTGACTATATTTGAGGGTATCTTCTTGCGATATAAACGTTAATGCGATAGTTTAAAAAGTAATATAAAAAATAAAATCGATTCCTACTTAGGTCAACACCGAAATTTTTTATTTTAGTTACAGCCTATCAAATAATTACAATTAATCACTTAAATGTTTTATTTTCTTTACTATCTAATAAGATGACTCATTCAATTTTAGGAAAATTTTCTAATTTTGTTTCAAATGAAAATCCATTGAATACATGACTTATCTATGCATTCGAAATAATTTTCATATTGAATTATAATCTTTATGAATGGTTTATTTTTATCTTACAGCTATCAAAATGTACACATACGGTTTTGCCCATATACACATACGGTATATGGGCAAAACTGTTAAGCGGTTAATGTAAATAATTTATCAAACAATGATTGATTTTCTCAAGAACTGAGCTCGCAATCTTTATCTTCATACGAAAAATAATGAAATACTCGTATTTGATTGATTGAGCTACTGCCTGTTGATTTCAATCTCCATTACAAAATGCTAAAACTCTATTTAAAGTATTAAAAATTAATTAAATTGAATCAATGAATTAATATTTGAAGAAACTGTATTAATATCGAGTGTCAACCACTACAAGTTTTAAAAAATTAATTTGAACTCGTTGATTAATAAAAAGTATTTTATTAACTATTGAAAATTTGAACAAGGTATAGACATATAGAGAGAGTGTAAACTAACAGTAGGAAATGAAAAAAAAATGGAAAAAATGATAAAAAAAAGTTTTTGAATAATGTTTGTACTAAAAAGTGGAAACTTTTTTAGAAGGGGAATATTAAAATAAAATCATGGAAGCCTAATGTACACAAAACCGTACTATGAAGAAATCAGGAATATTCATTAAAATTCTACTATGTACTACTTACATGTCAACATCGCCTTTTCTCGTCTAATATCAAATATACGATGATAAATTAAGTATCAGTTTACAGGAATTTATACTGATTTCTTACACAACATACACATTTTGCATTAAGTCATACTATTTATATAAGGGATCTATATATTAAAAAATGTTGAAGAGGCATATTAAATCTGCCAAATATATTCTCAACGACGTAATTCAGTAGCTTTAAAGGGAGTAATGCTAATCCAGCCATCATCCTCATCATTTGACGGAGACAACAATTTGTGAAATCTGTTCCAAAATATCCTTTATATTACTTTCAAACGAGATGTTAATCCAAAAATGAATTCCTGAAGGTTTCACATGCAGAGTTACAGAATCATTCCAAATAT